>BPLR01012392.1:0-20724 GCA_021605095.1 Caerostris extrusa
ATGATTAAAAAATATATTTGCCTTGGACTGAGGCTATAAGCATGTCAGCATAGATGCAACAGCATATTGCCGGAGATTTTTTTAATCTCAGTATGTTTGGGGATCATGGAATGGTAGAAAATACATTATAAGTTTGTAGTAGAACGCAATACAACTTACTATGATTGCTTTCGTATTAATTCTATATAGGGCAGTGAATGTGTAACATTTTGAAGTTGGAGCTCATTAAAAACTTACAATAATTGTAGGTTTTCATCGCAAATTGATCGTCCTCTTTGTCGTTGTGGCTTTGCCAAAACGAGTTTTTTACAGGGTTTAAATCATTTGGGGATTTAAAGCAATATATATTTCAATGGACATAAAGTATTTTATAAATGTTATTGTAATTAAGTAGGATAGTTTTATCCCCATTGATAATTGAATCCTATTGTTAATGTCTACTATGTCTGGAATTCATCGATTTCACATTAACGATTATTATTACCTTTTTCTCTAAATAATGAGAGAATATTCCCCATACTTTCACTATTGGTAATTAAATCTTATTGTTTGATGTCTACTATGTTTGAATTCATCTACTTCCCATTAACAATTATTATCACCTTTTCTTTAAATAATGAGAGAATATTCATCATAGGAAATTGAATCCTATTGTTAATGTCTACAATATTTGGAATTCATCTATTTCACATTAACGATTATTATCACCGTTTTCTCTACATAATAAGAGAATATTTAATCAAGAAAAAAAATTAAAACCTTTGAAATTCTTCCTTTCATTCAATCCTGATTTTAACTGAATATTTTTTTTTCTTGGAATTTCTTTTTTTCTCCCATACTTTTAAAACTGGCTGCGCCACTTTTTTCTAATCTATGCAAAATCGTAATCAGCTGTCAGGGCAGAATTGCAGTTTTGTGTATCATTAGTGGTAGTTTGTATTTCAATAATCTGTTATCAGTCGGTGATCGTGCAGCGAGGCGATCGGATTCCTCTTTCCTCACTGCTTCTTGAAATGATATATTGTTTGGAGCTTTTAAAACGGACGAGGTGACGAATTGCTTTGACATAACAAAGCATTTTCGGCATGCTTCGTTAACTTTCGCCTCGTACGATTAAGTTGTGCGGTGGCTTTTCCTTTTTATTTATTTAAATTAATTTCGCAGGTATTTTGACGAGTTGGGTTGTTTATTTCACCTTCGGAATGTTTAGTAATGAAGATTTTACCATGACCTCTTGAAAACTTTTTTTTTTTAACAATGTTTTATTAATTTAAGTAAATTTTAGATTTTTTTTTTTTTTTTTTTTTGTTGTTTTTAAATAATTGAATTGGAAAGGAATGTGCGAATAAATTTGTCACTTTTGATACTTTGCCGCTTTTGGAAATATATAGAATAACGTTGCTTATTTACATAGAACATTTAATTATTTATATAAATATGAAAACGTTAAATATTCTATATAGAACGACGTTACTTATTTATATAGAATAACGCTGCTTATTTACATAAAATATTTAATTATTTATATAGAATAACGTTGGTTATTTATATAGAATATTTAACATTTGCATATTTATGTAGAACATTGCTTATGTATATAGAATATTTAACGTTTTGCATATTTATATAGAATAACGTTGCTTATTTATAAAGAATATTTATTTATATAGAATATTTAATCATTTATATAGAATAACGTTGTTTATTTACATAGAATATTTAATTATTTATATAGAATATTTAATCATATATATATAGAATAATGTTGCTTATTTACATAGAATATTTAATTATTTATATAGAATAATGTTGCTTATTTACATAGAATATATAATTATTTATGTAGAATAAAGTTGCTTTTAAAACATGGAAATATTTATGATTTCGGTTATATTATTTGTAGGTAATGCAAATTCATCCCTTGGGGGAATTATTGTTCAACTCCAAATTAAGTGTTTTATAATATATTAATGCAAATTTATAAACATATAATTTCTGTTTTATGTAAAGAAATAAAAGTTTATCATTTTAATTAATTTATTTTTACAATCTCACTCACCCCCCCCCTTCCTCCCCTGAGATGCAAATTTTATTTTTATTTAACGAAATGATCATATAATCTATGATTAATTTTCAATTGTTGTATTAAAATTTATAACATTCATATTTTTCAAATGTAAATATTTATTTACTAATGCAAAAAAATATTTAAATAAATTATCTATTAAATATTTCGAAGTGATAGAATTTCCCATCTTATCCATTTTCATGTTATTAAAATTAATTTCAATAACTGCAAATTAAAGACATTCACATCTCTCATTAAAGACATTCATGACTTAGTGGCAACGTGCGCCGGTTCCATCCGCTGCCGGCTTTGTTGTAGACACTGTTTCAAAAACGAGGAGATTCAATGGCGTTTGTGATCTTGTCTCTTTAGTAGGATTACCTGGTGGAAGTCTTATGGGGTTCCTAACATATGATTATGGTCCAACATGGACTGTAGTGCCAGGAAGTTAATTAATTATAATCGTTATCATTCCTTTTTTCCTCCTTGCAGTTGAGTGTCAATTTACGGCCTGTTTTATGCCTATATATTTTCAAGTGCATAACGCAATTTCTCATCTTTACATAATGGATGTAGGATTGACAAAGAAAAATGTGATAGAATCAATTATTTATCTGGGCTGTGTGATTTTTTATGTATTTTAAACCTTTATATTTAAATATACTGTAAAACCATCATGTTTGTAAAAATGAAATAGAATTTTTTTAAAATTTGATGAATTATAAAAATCGACTCATAACTACTCGTTTACATTAACATTTACTTTTACGTTTAAAGACATAATGAAAATTGCTAAAATTCGAGTTGTATGTCATTATCATTTCAAATATTAATAAATGAGCATGTAAGTAAGAAAACCTGAAGAAAAAAAAAAAAAAAAAAAAAAAAAAACACGCCAAAAAACACGCTATTTCATTCATAAAGCGTAGTAAAATTGTGGCAAAGCGACGCTTCTATTAGTTCCAGCTAATTAAGCCTACTTTGGGGGGAAGAAAGGAAAAATAGAATAAAAAATGTGTGGTTCTTGCTACGACAGCGACTTTCAAGAGTTAGGCGTGAAACCCGACTGATGAATTACAGCCAGAGAGAGCGAGAATGTTTACTGCAATTTCAAAAATGACACGGATTTATCTCTAAACGTGCCGCACTCTGTTTATTTCTGCATGCGCGCATTTCTCAAAGAAACAGCGTTTTGGGCGCAATTGTGGCTCTCCACTTGGCGACTGTCTCTGCTTTATGCGATTCATTTATCATCTCCTTGTCTTCCATTACACAAATGCAGCCTTTTTTTTTTTTTTTTTTAATTTTCGATTGCATTTTTACATAAAGCTAAAATTGGTTGTGCTCTATGCAATTTAATTTGCCATTATCCTTTTAATAACGACTATAATAAATTTCTTAACTTAGGACACAACCAATTTTAGCTTTATGTAAAAATGCAATTGAAAACTATGTAATTAAATTTTTCATTACCTTTTTTAGAATTTAATAATGACTATAATAAGTTTATTATAATTAATCTTAGTTTCAGTTTATTAGTTTAATTTTAGTTTCTCATTCTTTCTTATTATAGTCTTGTTTTCAAATGCTTTTATATACAGCTGAAATTGGTTCGTTCTATGTAATTTAATTTGCCATTATCCTTTTAGAATTTAATGATGACTATAATAAGTTTCTTAACTTTTACAGTTTTCAATTGCATTTTTACGTAAAACTAAAAATGGTTTTAATTTAATTTGCCATTATCTTTTATAATTTAATAATGACTATAATAAGTTTCTTAACTTAGTTTCCAATTTAATTTTTACATAAAATTAAAATTGGTTGCGTTCTATGTAATTTATTTTGCCATTATTCTTTTAGATTTTAATAATGACTATAAAAGTTTAACTTTTTTTTATTTATTTAACTTTTTATTTCTGATGCAAAAAAGTTTTTAAGTATACTAATTTTGTATACTGTAACTTTTCATTCATATTAAATTATATTATTCATAAAAATAAAAAGAAATTTTTATTTTACTTTTCCAATACATTGATTACATTGATTTAAATACATTGATTAATCATTAGCTTTTCTAAATCGTTTCTGATTCATAATTGGATCTGACGCTATTTAAATGGCTTATACGTCACAATTCAACTACCATACCATAAAAAAAAAAAAAAAAAAAAAAAAAACCCGCTTGTACAGTAAATCCATTATTAAAAATCCACTTGAAAGAGCTTGATCCTCAGTTTTATTTCAGGCTGCCTGATGTCCAATTGGATAGGCTTCTGATTATTGGTACCTGAGACTTTTGGTTCTAATCCTGGTAGTGGCATGGATATTTCTTAGTGTTTCGGAATCCATGTTAAACTGCAGGTTCCGGTCTAATTAGCGTGTGCAAAAAAAACTAAAATAACCATTGAGCGACAAATCAAACCTCAATTTTATTTAAAAAGCAACTACTTTAATGAATATAGTTTAAGCAATCTTTTTTTTTTTTTTTTTTTTTTAACGAATACTATACTTAATTTTTAAACAGTTTTATGGCAATAGCTAAATCTCTTCCATTGAAATACATTACTTTATCTGTTTCTTGAATGAATGTTTGTTGAATTGCATTAAAAAAATTCAAAACAGTCAATGTAAACGAAACAGAAATAACATTAGATCGAAGAAATGAGTTGCAAATCGGAGAAATGAGTTTAGTAAATGAATTGTTTCTTTCTTATTCAATGACTTCTAAATTTCGTTTGTTTTACAGGCAGCGCTTACTCTGCGAGCGGTTTCCCGAGCAACGCTACAAATGCACAATCATATTCCTCGCAACAGGTAAGAATTCATTATTATTATTATTATTATTAAATATTTAATTTTAGTTTTCTAATTGCAGTTTCTGTATAATTAATGTATTTTTTCTTAAAAATAATTCCAGGGCGTCGACTACAGCTCTTACGGCGGTTACAGTCAGAGTGGTTACCCCTACTACCCCACCCAAGGCTACCCTTACATCCCGCCAACCAATAGCGCCTCCCCTTTGGGGTTAGCGACTCCAACCAACGTACCCACCACAGCAACCTATCAGTTATCACAGCTCCCACCATGTTCCACGACAGGTGAGTGAAACAGTATTAAATGGATTCTAAAATCTCACTAATTACGATACCAGCCAATGGGAAGCCCGAGTAAACAGAAGATCAAGTTTCCGATTGGTTGGGTTTCTATGACTTGATATTTTAGTATTGTGTTTGAAACCCACCTTACAAAATCAGCTATTTAAAAGAATTTTATAAAGATGTCTGATGATATTTATTTCAAAATTTATTCTTTACCAATTATTTGAGCTCTGGCCTTTGGTACCATAGGCTTCAGGTTCGAATAATGGCAGTTGCATGTATCGGAATCCACGTTAAACTGTAGATCCCGGTCTAATTAGCCTAAAGTGTGCACAAAATGATTGTAGAGAGACAACTCAATCCAAATTACCAATTATTTTGTTCCTTTTTAGCAAATGATATCGGGTAAAAATCAAACCAATCGATTGTTAACGTAGATAGTTTATTTAAGAAAAATAACAAAAATTAACAGAGCAAAAAATTGGTAACATTTTTAAACATTAAATTAACATTTTTTCTGATAAATTTTACTTCATTATCTAATAAATGAGATAGCTCAAAGTGTGCATAAAATGACTGTAGAGCGACACACCATGCTCTGGTTGTGGCATGGATGTTTGTTAGTGGTTCGGAATACCCGTTAAACTGTAGGTCCCGGTCTAATTAGCTCAAAGTGGGCATACAATTACTGTAAAGCGACAAACCAAACCAGAAAAAAATGTGATTAGGTTTTGACATTGTTTTCAGGAAGTTGAAAAGTAAAAATTCCTAAAAATCCACTTTTTTACTCATAAAAAAAACATCTCATTTTTTTTCTTTATAAATTTTTTTCTGATAAGTTCACTTCAGCAACCTCAGCGACATAAATAAACGAACAATAAACGCCTTTATCAGAACTTATTTACAGGAGCTGGGAAAAATCAAGCGTTTCAAAATTTCACATCAATCCACTCCCTTGATTAATGAAGTGTAAAAAAGGTGCAGACAGCTAAGCTCTTAACGTTAATCTAAATAAAAACTTGAAGATAGCGTTTTATTGATGAAAAGGGGAGGACATCCCGAGGTGATAAACGCCGTGGTATGAATAGGGACCGACAGTGCTTCTTATAATGTGCCAAGAATTTTGTCCGCATGCTGACAATGAAGAAGATGGAATACAAGATGCAACAACTGTTCCAAAATCAACATTTCATTCATAAATTATTTTCGGGTTTTTTGGTGGGGAGAGCATTTGCTAAATATTTATAATGGGGGAAATTTATTAACTTGTGACTGATTTTCTGAAACCCTTAACATATATTTTATAACCGAAACTTAAAATAATGGAACTTTTAAAGTAATAGAATTCTGAAATATCTTTTTATAATTGAAATTTTAAATTGATGTGCGCTTATTACTTTCATTGTCTAACAAAGGCATATTTTCAAAAATATCTAGGCAGAATATAGATATACATATATGCATATGTATATTCTTCTTCAATAGCTCAACAACATCATAGTAGCCAAGGCCGTCGGCTTTCGGCGATGGCATGGATGGCGATGACATTGATTCTGGATGGGCTTGTTAGTGGTTCGGAATCCACGTTAAACAATAGGTCCTTGTATATTTAGCCTATAAGATTGCACAAAATGACCGTATAGCAACTAACAAACCTCTCTTCCTATCGTTGATCCATTTACATAACATAATCCTTTTAATGATGATTCCCTCATCTCTGCTATGTACATGCTCAAGCCATCGGATCCTTTGTGTTTTGATGTACCTCACAATATCTCTATTTTTAATTAGGTGTTCAATTTCTTTGTTTGGTTTTCTAATCCACATATTATTGTCAACTCTTTGTCCAAAAATTTTTCACAAAATTTTTTCCTCTCAAAGACCCTGATGTAATCCAAGTTCTTAGCGTTTAATGTCCACGTTTCTCCAGCATACGACAATCGGCCTTATTAGAATCTTATAAATCAAAAGTTTCGTTTTTCGTGAAATAAATCTTGTTATACAACTTTTTATTTGCTTAAAATGGTCCGGTTATCAAAATAAATATTAGAGAAAATATTTTTAGTTTATTCCGTTCAAAGTTCCTATCTATATCATCCAATATTAGTGATAACATTTGATTAT
The DNA here is from genome assembly GCA_021605095.1 of Caerostris extrusa. Taxonomy (NCBI): domain Eukaryota; kingdom Metazoa; phylum Arthropoda; class Arachnida; order Araneae; family Araneidae; genus Caerostris; species Caerostris extrusa. The sequence continues at coordinate 7,294 of BPLR01012392.1, forward strand.
CTTTATTGCGATAAAGCTATTAAAAATATTTGCCAATTTTCTTTGTATCCTAATTTACCTTTTGTTCTGATATAGAAGTCCCATATGTTTTGGATAACCATCACCCGACATCTCAAGTGAAACTAGAGACCACCAATGGAACAAGAGAACCACTGATTAAGAAAAGTACGTATTAAAAAAATGTATTTTTTTTTATGAAAAAAGTAATTCTCAATTTTAACCTAAAAAATTTTTAAAATTTCTATCAATTTCCTAAAAAATTATATTTTCAATACTTCATCTATCTTAAAAATATATTAAATATGTACCTTAAATTTTATTCGTAAAGATGTATGTAAACTTTGCTGTAAAATCTATAACATTTTGAATTCTTGTATTGAACAAGTTAAAGCTTTAATTGCACTCAGTTGTTTCAGTTAAATTTTTATTTAAACAATAGTTAAATCAACAGTTTATAACAAGGGTTTAAATGATAGCCCGCGGGCCATATCCAGCTCGTGACTACCATGAGTCTGGCCCTTGGTAGTTACTCCAGCTTGCTTGGTGACTGATTCTGTAAGAAATAAAAATATTTTTTAATTCAAAATAGTAGTCAAACATGTTCTTTTTATAGTTACTGATATATATAAACAGAAAGTATAGAATATAATTCAGTTTGTAATAATAATTGACGAATTTCACATTGTTACACTTTTCCCTCTAATAATTATTTGTAGTTATACGCGAATTTATGAATTACCCCTAAAAATAAATACAACAATGGTAAATACAATGAAAAAAAAAAAGTAAATACAAACAACATTTTGATTAGAGAAAGCTCTATTTTCCCCATTTTTTTATTCCAATGCCATTTTTTATCCTCATTTTACAAATGTTAATATACATTGACGTTACAAAAATGCTCAGTATTTGGTGGAGTATACAAGTTTGATGGAAAATTTGAATGTAAACTATTGTATGTTGGTACGTCGTGGTAGGTCTTAGCCAGCCTATATTCTGAAATAGCCATTAAAATCTTTGGATCAAAATATCTGAAGATTTTTGGTGTATAACAAATGTATAATCTAATCTAAAATCGAGTTGTAACGAACTTTTGTTCTTGCTTATATAAGAAAGTTTTGCGACGAATTCTTACAATTAACTTCCGTTTTAGGTGGCAAATCCGGAAAGGGTAGAGGCCGGAGACTGAACAACCCTAGTCCAGATCCCGAAAATAATCTGGAAAGGGTGTTCGTCTGGGATCTGGATGAGACTATCATCATATTCCACTCTCTCCTCACTGGTACCTACGCTAACAGATACGGAAAGGTAAGCCAATTATTGATATCAGATGCAAGAATTTTTGCATCATAGTTTCATTCATTTAAAAGATTTTAATGAAAGAGTTATTGCATCATTAGTAGGATATTGCATTATTAACTAGCAGATATAACCCGGAGTTGACAGATTACGGAAAATAAATTGTTTTTAATTGTGGTAAAATTTGAGAAAAAAAAAAATATCTGCAAAATGAAAGGTTTTAGATTTTAAATAACTCGTCTTAAAAAAATATAAATTTTCTAAATAAAATATTCATTCGTTTCCAAGAATTCTCAATATCTGTTTTTCACCTTTAATCCATTAGCATATATTTCTGAAATTATAGTAGTATTAGCTCGGAATATAAATTGCTTATTGTACTGATTGATTGATTACTGTGGCTTTTTTCTTTACAATAATTTCATTAGTGTCACCGATACATTTTTTAGGCTATTTTACTTGATGACGTGAAAATCGGAATGCAATAAAAAAAGATTTTTTTATTCCTTAAAAAATAATTAATAAAAACCTTTTCTTAATATTCCGTTAAAAATTTTATAACGAAATAATAAAAGTGATAAATCGCCAAATATCGGTAAATAAGGCACGTTTTTATTTCTTTAGTTTATATTTTTAAGTTACTGAAAAAGTTTTTAACGAAATAAGTTATTCGTTTTATAAAACTGAGTTGTTTCATTTTCGAAATTGTTTTATATTTCTGATTTATGGTGTTGTCGTCCCAAAACGAAAATATGATGTTAATGAAAATTTTTACCGCCTAACAGAAAAGTATCAAAACGTATACCAGAAATAATAATAAAATACCGTAAATAAGGAATGTTGTAGAGAGTTTTTTGAAATTACGGCTTATATTCGAAAATATATGGATAAGTGGTATTTGTGTAAATATTGATAGAAAATTGTAAAAAATTATTGCACACCTTGTATGCAATAATTTAATACCTTGTATGCAATAATATATATATATATATACACCTATTACAAGCTGTGCATATGTATAATTTTTTTTTTAATAATGAAGTTGGCAGCTGAATGTTACAACTTTTAAAAGAGTAAAAATGATAATTTTTTTCAAAATTTTTAGGTTTTTACAACATTAATTTTATCTGTGCATAATAATGACTCGTGTAACATTAGAATTTTTAATGCTTTCAGAACATTTGCAAAGTTATTGACAATCCAAGTGCGAACACCAAAACTTTTATTAAAAATTCCTATTTTAGTCCTTTCAAAACTGTAGGAAAAACAGTTGGATTAATTTTTATAATATTTAATGTAAAAGCATTTGAGTTATCACCTTTCAATGATTGAAATTTTGTCAAATATATAATTTCCATGAAATTACATTTCAAAATATAACAATTTCCTGTTAACTATAAAATGGTAGAATATCAATCACAGCTTTAAAAATAGAGGAAGTTATAAATTGTCAAATATTCTAAAGTTATTAAAAGAATTCGATTTCAACAAAAAAAATTTTTACTCTTTCAGGCTATTTTAATCTGAGAGGCTATTTATAGGTTGTTGACAGACTATATATAGATAAAACTGAATTTTTAAAAAATGTAGGCAATTGCATATAAGCAGTTTTAAATTTTATCTTAAAAAATTTATTTTATATTATAATTTTCCAAAATGAAATGTGGAAAAAAAAAAAAATTTTTTTTTAAATATTTGTAATTTGTATGAAATGCAAATTTGTAATTAATTATGCTTACAATTTTTTAAAATTATTATTTTTCCCAGACGAGATTTTTTTAACTACAAAATTTAAATAATACATTACACATGGTGTATTATTTTATTAACGTAATGAAAAGTTAAGGAACATTACTAAATTTCTTCTATTTCATAATGGCCTATGAACTTTTAAATCTTTAACCTATAAATCACTTTAAATATTTCTGTTGAGAATATGGAACTCTTAATTTTAAAGATTTTTGTGATTTTGTGTATTAATCATATGATTGATAAAACTTATTATTTATTTATTAATTAAAAAAACCTGAATTAGAAAAGCACTTTTATAATATGTAGAATTGAGTACAATATGGATGAAAGTTCATTACTATAAATAAAAAAAAAATTAAATCCTTAAAAAATTTCAAACTTTGAAATACCACTGCATTTTTTAAAAAATAAATCTTTGCATTTAAAGGAAAAAAATTGCAAATACAATTATTCAATCTGAATTATTTTTATTAAAAAAAATTTTTGTTAATCAGTCTCGGAAAAATGCTTCAAGAAAGATAATTTTAACTCCAAAAAAAAAAAAAAAAAAAAAGTATTGATTATAGTTTCAACATTCAGTGTCATCAAATGAATGACATCAAATGTGATGTTATTTAAAAGAAACTTCCATTATACGATTTCTTGTACTCTGTACTTTTTTAAAAAAAACCGATTTTATTTTGGAATTCAATATATTTTTGGTTGCATTCCTTTCTTATGGGCAGCAATATAAGAACCACAATATAATCAATAACAGCAATATAAGAACCGCAATATAACAGCAATATAATAACCGCAATATAAGCAATAACAGCAATATAAGAACCGCGATTCCTTTATAATATGAGTTACAAAATTACTTTTAAATATTGTTGCCACAGAATCCCTAATAACACAATATATTCCCATTAAAAACTACTTTTAGTTATCTTCAAGTAGTCTGTCCTATTATAGCTGGATTCAGTTCAGATTCCGATTAACATCAAGGATCGGAACTAGATGGTAATTTGCATTTTTTTTTCAATTTGCAAGCGTTAATAATACATCTGGCTACAATAAAAATTGAAAAAATATTTCTTAAGAGCAATATGTGTAGTATATAAACGTAATATATGTCTCGCTATTCCTCTGCAATATCAGTTATGAAATTGCTATTTAGAATTGCTACTCAAATTCCCAAACAACATTAAATATTCCAATTAATCCATTAAATATTCCAACATTAATAATTCAATTTGATTTAGTTGTTTTCAGTAGTCAGTCTCACAGCTCATTTCAGTCATCTTCAAGTTCATCAGTCACATTAGTACCTGGATTCAGGATCGGAATTTTTGTTTTACAAGAATTAACTATAAATTTGGCTAATACAAAAGCATAGAAAATATTTATTAAGAACAATATATGTCTCATGATTATTTTACTATACCAATTATAAACACACTATTCAGAATAGTTACTTTTAAATATCAAACAGCATCAAATATTCCCAATAACAATTCGATTCAATCATCTTTGAACAATCAGTCTTGTATCTTAGTAGCTAGTCCGATCATCTTCAGGTAGTCATTCCCATTAGTAGCTATATTCATTTCAGATCCCGATTAACTCGAAAGATCCAGATTTGCAACTTTTCAATTTACAAGAATTAATAATAGTTTGGGCTAAAAATAGAGAAAATATTTAGACCATATATGGGATCATATATGTGATAAAAAGGCATAAAACAATACTAATATCGTGTAACAGTTAAAAAATTAAAGTTCTCTAATTCAAATATGAAATAGGCTAAGTTCTTTCACTTCTTTTTCTCACGGTCATTTTTCTAAAGGAATTACGAAATCGCTTTTCAAAACTGTTACCTCAAAAACCCGTAACAGCCACCACATATTCCCCATTAGTAGCTCGATTCAGTCATCTCTGCGTCGGGGAAATTTTTAAACAGCCCATGATCTTGAATAACGCGCCAACAAATCAAGAGAAACGGTGAGAAAGGAAAAAACCCGCAGAGAACGGGAGAGAAAGAAAAATAATAAAAAAGGAAAGCGTAAAAGAGACACCAAGTACATTTTCTAAATTTACGGCCTCTCATTGCCTAGATTTACGGCCAACAGCGAGCAGCCAAGGAGATTGGCCCTGCAGAACAAAAACCGTGCCTTGTTGTGGTGGTGCCCGGCTACCGACGTTTCCCAGTCCTGGAGCGCGAGATTACCACTTTGTTCGGCACAAGTTACCCTCTTTTTCCGTGAAGAAAGCACAACCCGGTCTTTGTTTGCAGCGAAAAAGAGGTAGAGATGGAAAAAAGTCGACTCATTTTGGTGGATAAATTGAGGAAAGGGCTTCTCTTTTATACCTCTTAACCTTTTGTCATCCTATTTTTCTTTTTAGTTTTTGACCTTGATGTTTTGTAAAAAAAAAAAAAAAAAAAAAAATTTTTTTTTTTTTTTTTTTTTTTTTTAATCATAATGTAGCTTTATACAAAAACTTAATTGGTATGTTTTTGTTTTTCGCCATCGAATTTTTTTTTGGCTACCGAATTCTTCACCCCCTTCTTTATTTTTTAATTCAATGTATTCATTTGATATATAATTGGATTCGATATGAACTCATTTTTACTAAGATGATGATTTAAGCATTATTTAATGTATAATTAAGTTATTTATTTATTTATTATTTTTCTATGAATGACTTAAGAGTATAAAATAAAAAAAATCTCAACTTATTGAGGATTTCTTTATACCTCTTAACCTATTTGCCATTCTTTATATGTTTATGAAGTATTTTTTTAGTTTTTGACCTTGATTTTTTACAGTAGAAAAAAAGTCGTTTTGTAATCTTATGTTTATGGAGAAAAAAAAAACCTTTCTACTGTAACTTCACACAAAAATTTAATTGGTATGTGTTTCTTTCCACTGAATAACCCCCTGCTTTATTTTTTGATTCAATGAATTCATTTGATAATATAACTAAATTTGATAGATAAAAAATAATTATATTTAAATAAATGTAATTTGAACTTTAATAAATACATTAAATTAAATTATATAATACTCACTTTTTACAAAGATGACTTAGAAAAGAACTTATCATTAAATGTTATTTTTCTTTTCTTTTCTTTCTTTCTTTTTTTTTTGTAATGCATAGCTTAAAACTATAAAATTAAGAAATCCCAATTTATTTTATTAAAAATAAACTTATAGTACGTAACGATATATATACGTAGGTACGATATAGTACGTAATCTAAAATTGCAGGGGAGGAAAAAAAAATTCCTCTAATTTTAATGAATAAAAATACAACTTTAGTAAGAAAACTAACCAGCAGTAAACAAAAAAACACTGTATTAATGTTTTATACCAAATGCATAAAGAATTAACATTTCTTGTATAATAGTTTTAAAATCTTTCCCTTAAAAAAATTTTCTGAATATGGATTTTTAAATTTTTATGTTTTTGTTTGATTTGTCGTACTACGGTCATTTTATGCACACTTTAGGCTAATTAGACAGAAACCTACAGTTTAACGTGGATTTCGAACCACTAACAAACATCCATGCTGCTGCCAGGATTCGAATATGAAACCTGTAGTACCAACGACCAAAACGTTAGCCGATTGGCCATCATGCCGCTTAATTTTTTTGTGAGTTTTTTTTAACAAAATTTATTGAAATAATAAATGAATAAACATTATGATGTTTATTAAATCATCAGATTTTGTCATATAAAGAGATAGAGATATAGGTAGATATTTCTCTAAATAAGAAATGCATTAATGTTGCAAATAATAAAAAGATTAAACAAATTGTAGAGCAATATGTAATTTAGACAATCTCTAAAATAAATTGAGAAAATATTGTATATGCATTTTTTCATATTTTTTAAGAAATATTAATGTTAAACATAATTGAAGTGTAATAATATTTTTAATTTTCTGGCAAAAAAGTCACTTCAGTATGAAAAATAAATGTGCAATACTTCTGTTTTGCAATAATTGAAATTTTTCCGAAATCAAAAAAAAAAATTTTCACATTTCTTTTAATTAATTTTTTTTTAAACATAGATGAAAAGTTAGATTGTCTAATAAAAACAATTAAAGTACCTCCAAAAATCCAATAAATGAAACGCAATTATTAAATTCACTCCATCTTATTTCTAAAATCAAATCAACAACAAAATAAATTTGAAACAAAAAGATTCATTTAAAAAAATCTATTACATAAAATTAACATCTCTGTTTTGAGAAGAAAAAAAAAAGAACTAGAAAAGAAAACATAAAAAATAATAAGTAAAATTAAATTACGAAAATTAAATAACACTGAATAAAAAAAAAAGTAGAGGAGAAAAAAAGTCATGAGAAATAAATAAATACAAGCATCCCAACCACTCGTTATGTAATAAAAATAATGTGTCTTACTCCTTTTTTTTACGAGGCTTTTCTCGCATTAAGCGAATGGGGGAAAAAAATAAAAATAAAATGAGATAAAATAAAATAAAAATGTCGGAGCGTAAGAAGGAGGGACCAGTGAGAAAATTAAATCAGAAATTGCTCGATAGAAAGTGGTTTGGACCCTAATAAGCTGGTGGGGGTGGGAAGGGGGCGGAACCGTTGCATTGCTGCTTTTAACGAATGATAATTGAAAGGTTCTAAGCGTTGTGTTTATTACGGGCCCTTCGGAAGACTTCCTTTTAACGTTGGACTCCTTCGGGGGTCGTCTACTAAGTGCGTTTTTGAAACGATTTTTTAAAAGTTATTTTAAACGCCAAAATCAGATATTTAATTTAGTTTTAAATTGAAAAATTCCTCTAATATTAAGTATTTAAAATTTTGCTCAAAATACAATTAATAATAGAATTTTAAAAAAATTCGGATTAAAAATTCGAAAGATATTTTTTCTAATGCAGCTAACAAACACTAAGACAGTTGTCTTTTGATGCCTTAAGGCAAGCGCTGCACAAACGTTACTCACTTAGCACTAGCAAGTAGGATAAGAGAAAATTTTATTGCGTATTTCTAAATTAGCACCTTAAAATGTAAATGACTATAGTAAAATGATAATTATGATATAATTTGTAAGAATCTATTCTTGTAAAATCTCTTAAAAAAGGAAATAAAGATACTTGCGTATTAACGGTACCTTGGCGACAGACTTGGCGGTTTTTAAGTGTCGCCAATCTAACAGCTATTAAGGTTACCAAACCAATAGAATAGATATGTGCCACTTAAGAACCGCCAAATCTGTAGTTGCGGTTGGCGCGTGTGCTCTTTATTGGCGTAACTGTCGGCAAGGTACCGGTAATACGTAAGTACCGAAATAAATTATTTGACATTGATAATTCGCTTTTGTAGATATCTAATGAAAGAATGAAAGATTGTGTTTCTATCTCTATATTACCTATGAAATCTCTCTATTGTGTTAATAATATAAACATTGCGCCTAATGCAGACAAAATAGAAATAAGTCAAAATTATCACAATCAAAATTATGAATAATTTTCACTTCACGTCGTAATTAGAATTTCTTGTTTAATCTGTTATATAATTTACTTACTTAACTTCAATCGGTTATAAAACTTACTTAGTTTAATTTGATAAAGTAACCACAGTGTTAGATACCATTTTTCCAATTTCACGATTTTTTTTAATGTTTATTTAACTTTACATATTTTGGTTAAAAGAAATATAAATATATTTCTTTTTTCTTCTCTTTATAAAGGATAAAAGAGAACATATGTTACCAGTTTCATTAATATTGCCATTAATTTGATACCTTAAATTTACAGTAAATGGTAACAGAAATATATTATTAAATATAACTTATATTAATTTCATTTTTAATCCTTTATCATGGCTCGTCAGTTTAAGTACACATGGGTTCATTGACTTGATCTAGATCTTGCTGACGATTAAGTGTTATAAGAAACAACAACATATTAATGCCTTTCATTATAATAATGTCATCCATAATAATAGCCAATTATAATATCAATCAAAAGAATATAATTATATAATATCCACGAAATTGCTATGTTGATAAATTTGGATGAGATGAATTTTGAGTAAATCGAATTCCTTTTGCACTCAGAATTTTTTAATTTGCTGGAAACTGCCCTTGTAAATCTGTCTTCAATTTGTGGACGGCCCTTCCCACGTCGCAACGAACCCCGCTCGTTATACGGGGCCGATGTTTGCGCGTTGTGATTGAGTTTGTTTGAGGGAGGGGGACGAGCGAGTGGGAGCGAAGGCCGCCCGGGAAACTCGAGACCCTGAAACCCGAAACCCGGCGTCGTCGCTCGGGCGCCCGCTCACCCCATCTGGTCTTAAAGGGGAGGCAGCGCACCCCGCGCCCACGGATTTTTCATTTTGGCTCTCCTCCTTTTTGCCCCTCCTTTCCTCCTGTATAGATTTTATATGGCAGGAGAAGATCTCTCCAGTAGAAAGCACTTTTGTTTTCCGCCTTGTTTCCTTGTTGATGGCTTCTTTTTTTGAAAACGGATCCCGGTTTAGTGGCTTTTTCTTCCCAGAGAATTAGAATGTTTTGGTGGTGTGGTTGGCAGGTAAATAATAAGCATCGGATTATGTGTTGGATAGATTTAGAGTGTGACTTAAGACGATTGTTGTGTCAATAGGATGAAAAAGTTTGAAATGGTTGATAGATTAATTATGCAACATGCATATGCAAGAAATTTTTTTTCTAATAAAAAAAGAACGGAAAAAGCTATAAATGTCTTGAAAGATCAAGGAAATTTTGTCAGATGAAGATAATATGAGCATTAATTAAGATGAGTATATAGATTTTATATGGCAGGGAGGTGATCTCCAGGGGGAAAGCACTTTTTGTTTTCCGCCTTGTTTCCTTGTTGATGGCTTCTTCTTTGAAAATGATCCTGGTTCTGGGTGGCCTTTTCTTTCCCCATGGATAGATTTAAAGTGTGACTTTATGATTGTTGTGTCAAGGAGATGAAAAGTCGTCATTGTCGAGGGATTAGATTCTCATACAACATGCATATGTAAGAAATTTTTTTGGCTTTGCACAAGAACGAAAAACACTATAAATGTTGGAAAGTTCAAGGAAGGCTGTTTTGTCAGATGAAGATAACATGAGTATTCAACATGAATATACATGAGTATAATTAACATGAGTATATAATAAACATGAGGGATAACTAACATGAGTATATAGATTTTATATGGCAGAAGAGAGGAGATCTCTCCAGTAAGAAAGCACTTTTGTTTTCCACCTTGTTTCCTTGTTGATGGCTTCTTTTAGAAAACGGATCCCGGTTTAGTGGCTTTTCTTCCCAGAGAATTAGAATGTTTTGGGTGGTGTGGTTGCAGTAAATAATAAGCATCGGATTATGTACATGAATGGATTTAAAGTGTGACTTTAAGAAGATTGTTGTGTCAAAAGGATGATGTAAAAGTCTGACGTGGTTGATGATATGCAAAGAATTTAATTAGTGTTCTCTTCTATTATTCTTTATTTATTATGATATTTTAAATTTGTAATCGTAACTAAGTACATGTCATCGTACTTGTGTTTAGACAACGAATAAATAACTTTTCAAATTCGAGTAATCTTCAGCGAATAGAACATCGAACATAGCGAAGCGTACATATATATATATAATTTTTTACTCAGTTTAAAAAGAAACTATCATCCTCTTTTTGCATTATCTTCCTTGAAATTTTTTAGAAATTGTCTTAAATTATATTAGTGTGGGGAAAAAAAAATAGAATCGAACAGATTTCCAGTTTTTCATAACTGCAATATCAGTATCACTTCTTTCCTTCACAAAATTTTTTCATACACGAAATATCAATTCACACATGTAGTATTTCCAGAAAAACTTGCGCTAGCTACTAAAGATAGATCTAAAAAGTTTTTCCTTTCAGTATTTCTAAAACTACCAAGAAAACTTCTAGTTATTTTAACAACCTTCTTCCAGAGAAAAGAAGATTACCCCAAAGCCACCTACCATCTTCCAAGCTATTTGTGCCGGCAAAACTTTCTTTCTTTTCCTTTGGTTTTATACCTCATTCCAGCAGCACAAGGGTGACTTATATCAAAACAAATGGCATGCGAGTCTGAATTTCAATCAATCGGTAGCTGCGTGCCTTTCTAGCGTCGGCTCTACCATTAGGTTCTCTGTCTTTTTCCCATTTCCTTTTCGCTTTATCTTCTTTTCTAGAAAGAAATTTGTCTCTTTTGTCTTTGTTCGAAGAGTCCTAATAAAATCTGTAGGTTAGTATATGTGGTGACTTTTTTTCTAGTTTACGTAATGCTTTGTAAAAGAGATGGTTGTAGACATGGTTACTGTATTTTGCAAAATCCACCAGATATGTGTTGTTAGTTACAGAAAATAAAGTATTTTTAGTTTTTGTAAGTAGTTATCATTAAGATGCAAAAAATTATGTTTCCTTTTGTAACTCGTACTTACATAGATAGATCTCTAAAGTGTCTCAGCCAATAATATCTTTTTTATTGAAATTCTTCCCAAAATTGTGTATTGTAAGTAAAGAAAAATAAATATGTTAGATAAGCGTGAATAATTTTATAATACTAGAGGCATGGTTAAAAAAAAAAAGCTTCAAACATATTCAGACTTTTAGCCGCAATCTGGTCATCAAAGGTCATATAAAAGATGGCCAAGAAATAGTATTAACCGCTTTTAAATTCTTCGTAAGTTCGCTTCAGTAACAATTATGAATCGAAATGTTTTTATGCAGTTTTATTTTACTGAAACGTAAAAACATTGTGGAGAAACTCTGAGCAGTTAAACAAAATATGATTTACAGAATCATCTTTGCACATTATCTTAAACTTACTTTGATGCAAAGCACGGACTATTTCCTTTTAAATCAAAAATTATCTAACTGTAATAAAAATGCATATCGATTAGTAAGATTAATCAAATGTACCTTCATATAATTAAAACAATTCACATCTGAATATCCACTTAACAGCAAAAATAAGTATATGTATAGTAATAAGTATATTTTCATTTTAATATCAGCTGGACACATAAAAATCGAATCTCTGGGATATTTTATTGATTAATGTAAAATTTTTGGCATTTTGTTTCTTATGTATTCTTCCAACTTTTACTTAGCGGGAAGAAAACTAAAATTAAAATAGTCACCGAAAAATGTTCATGTTTTTCAGTTATTTTTGTTTTTTTTAAAATCCAAAGGAAATCGAACTGATATTACAACATTGTAATTTTCTCTCTCTCTCTCTCTCTCTCTCATTTTGCTGTGTTTCTTTTGAAAACATTCCACAAACTTATCTTGGGGAAAGAATATACTAATTTTTTTTTTGTTTCACCTTGCACAATAATATCAATGTGCTGACGTTTTCTTAAAATAAATTTAAATACAAACCGATTGTCCCAAAACAAAATGATAATCTTTATTACTTTTAAGGTAAATATTTTTGTCCTTTTAATCATATTAATTACAACCTAAAAATTTAGCGTTGATTTTTTAAATAATTATCTTTAAAAACGATTCGAAGTTTTAAAGATTTAATCTTTTTCAGTAGTTAATGTCACTAGTAGAGACATTATTTTTGGGTTAAAACCCACATTTTGGTAAATAAATCATTTAATGATGTATTTCAAATTGTATACTCAAAGCAATTTAAATACTTGAAATATTTTGCATTTGATAAATAGTATTTAAATATTTTGCTTTTGAAGAAAAAGTATTTGGCAGCATTATTCTTAACAAAATTAAGACTCATTTTCTCATCAATTTTCTTGTCAATTAAAATGTGAATTATGTATTCTTTGATATCTTAAAGTTGATATTATACTTGGAAGTTACTAACATATCATTGACATTGTATACAACAGAATAAGAAAATAATAAAATACTATTAAAGCGATAGAAATTAAAAAAAAAAAAAAAAATGCAAATTTAATTTATTTTATTCAAATTTGCAGCCCATTATTTATTTCTGTATAATTCACATTTTAAAACTTTTATTTCGAAAAAATATTTACCTGTAACATTATTATTATTTAAAAGCAGCGTGTGAAAGGTAAAATATAACTAATATTGACTTGTTTACGATATAATAAAATTTCTAATGAACAATAAATTAGGTACTGTCGATGAATAGCTATGTTTCATCAGAAAATTGCTTATGGTCTGAAATCATTGGAATATCAATTTTCTTTTGAAAACAATTGTTTCATTATAAGCAATATGCTGGAAATGTATTCAGAATAAAGCAGAATGGTCAATCATTTTAAATGGAATTATTAATCGCTTTCTTCGTATTAAGCAACTAATCTGATGACGAACCATATTCCAGCACCGAAAATTCTACTTTCAAATCATTTTCGTAACATCTGTATTCATTGTCATATTTTGTTGGAT
>BPLR01012393.1:0-58592 GCA_021605095.1 Caerostris extrusa
ATAAATTTTAGATTCATACTATTAGCTTATAACAACAGAAATTTCAATACTTTTATATAATAACTGCTCACATTTTTTCCAAGCCAATAATTTGAATCACTAAGAAGAATATTTTGGTTATAATTTAGTAAGCTAGAAAATATTTAATAAAATATTTTAAGAAGTCTAAATTGTCTAATACTTTATTGATTATGAATGTTTTATTATTAATAAACACATTTTAACAGTTTAATTATTTTGGATCATTTTGTTTAATGTACTTTATTATGAAATGACACATTGCCTCAAGTTAAAACAAGTGAACAGGTGAATATTAATATGCATGTTTCTGTAATTAATTTGGTAAATCCACTCACTTTTCTTTTTTTTTTTACATCCTTTAATTTAGGTAAAATTTCTAAACCAAATCCATCAGCTTGTCCTCTATTTCTGTTACCTAAAACCAAATTTAAAAAAAAAAAATGCATAATTTTTAATAAATGCAGACTTTTTCCACAATGAAACTTATTTGATAATAAAATTAAGTTTATAAATGAAATGCATATAAAATTAAAAAATATATATATATACAATTTATTTTATTGAAATTTTACAAATTATTTGTTTCAGTGATTTAAGTTATAATAAAAATATAGAAAATAATTTCAATAAAATACTTTAGAATCATTTAAAATATATACAGAAATTTCATATCAAAAATTGCAAATATATACCAGGAAGAAATTTTTTAAATATTAAAGAAAAGAGGTAAATTATAAGATAACTCAATAGTAATGTAACAAAAGTTTCTGAATATTTTAAATGCATAATAAGATATACTTAATAAATTCATTTAGTAAACAAAATTTTTTTCTTCTTCTTTGAACATTAGCAACATTTAAAGATGTGATAAAAGTATAACTATGACTTACATAATATTATTAAAAAAGTTTTAATTTTCTTATAGTATACTTATAGGTAATGGAACTATCTTTTTTAAAACTATATCTAATATTAAACAAAATTTAAAATTACCAGGGAATATTTATTTTAGCAAAAATATGAACTCGCAGGAGCCGATATGCAAACAGTAAATTAATAAGAAATGTTCCAAGACAAGCAACTTTTCATTACAATTTTTAATAAAAAATATTAGTTTGTTTTATGTACTTATTCATTTACATGAATAAATGCAACAGTAATAAGACACTTATTTACATATTTTGTATTTACTTACCCCCATTCATATAGTTTCCAAAGGCGAGAATAATTCCAAATACTTTTTGTATATCAGCATCACTCATCAAAAACTAGACAAAGGAAAACAGAAGTAAACCGAATTTTAATAAATTCCATATTAAGTTAAATTTTTCCACTAAAATAAATAATTAATATGATAAATGGATACACGAAACATTTAGGAATTTAAAATTCATTTAAATGTATAGTATCATCTACCAAGTATTATACGATGATGACATGATATATTTAATATCATGTACCAAGAAAATAAATATCAACTTAATTTCTTACTGTGTAATTCTGAACTATTAAAATGGAGTCTTCATGTAAATACCCAAACTCGAATTTATCTATTATGCTATTTGGTGATTACTAACTTATATACCTAAAAACTTTTTTATGGTTTCAAAATGTTTATTTTGAGGTGTTGGATGTCGTTTTCTTCTACAATCCAAAGAATATAATTAAATGTACAATACAGTATTGAAATTAATCAAAGCATTCATTGTATGAAATGCTTAAATGAATTAACCATGAAAACATGATCAACAGAGGGACAAAACATAAAACAATAGGAAGGCAAAAAGAGGGAGAAGTCATGCAGAGAAATAAAATTTTCTCCCAAAAATCATGTAGACATAAGAAACATTATCTATTTTACTGAAGTAGAAATAGATATACTCTACATAAAATCAAATTTTACTAAAATGCCAATCAATATCTTTATCAAAATGCATGCAAAATCTATATATCCGATTTCCACCAAACATTTTTACATTAAGATTTAGGTTCTTTTTCCATTTGCAATTCAAAATTTACATCATTTATACATAACATAAATCTGAATGATTTAACACAAGAATTTTAACATTTATTGGGAAAATTCTTTTTTGAAGAATTAAATGCAATGGCAAATACAGGAATAAATATAACCTTTATTTTTTTTTAAATAACTATTTGAGTTAAAATTTGATAACTTAAGGAATTAATTTTCATTTTAAGGAAAGAAATGAGAGGAAAATTGAGGATAAAGATGACATTTTTAAGGGAAAAAAATGAGACCTTAAAACATATGAAATGTGCCAATGTAGAAGTTTTAAAAATTGATGAACTTTAACATCCCAAAGATAGGACTTTTCCTTAAAGTGCCTTTAATTAATATTTAAATACCACATAAAATGCATTTCTTATAATTCTTTTATTAATTATTATTGAAAAATACAGAAATTTGGTAGAAATGTGAAAAATATTTTTTTATCCCTTAAAATAAATAATTAATTTTTCACTCATTGAAAAGAAATTATGAATTAAGAATAAGGTTTTCAAAATATTAACTGTGATATATATATATATATAAATGAGAAAGCTTTATTTGAAGTATTTTTACTAAACTTTTTAGTTCAAAGTTATCTGCACATAAATTAAAAATATTTATTTGGTTTTATCTGCAGCATGTCTAACAAAACAAATGTTGAATGATATATAAATATACTTTAAGATCAATAATGTATTGATTAAATGTATATAAAATAGAATTTAAAGGGAAAAAAATGAAATAATTTAATATAGAAATAGAATAAAATTTCTGACAATTCTACTGAAAAATAGAAATTTCTGACAATTCTAAAGATTTTTATTAAATTCAGCAATTTTTGCATGGTTGAAAATATAATTATTAAGGAAATTAAAAAACTAATTCTGAAATTACTTTTAATTAAAATTTCAAAGTAATTTCAGAATATTCCCCAAAGATAAAAAACTTACATCACATGTCATTTTGAGATTGTTTAGTCTGTTTTCTATAGATGAAATGGTTTCTGTGAAAGCAGCATGGAACATAATACATGACACACGATCTGCATATTCTGGAATTTGTGCTAAATCATATAGAAATCTATAAGAATAAGTGTGTTATTAAGACATATTCAAGTAATTATACATAATAGTATCAACATTATCCTAAATACTTATTTAGATATTGATTATTGAATTTATTAAATTATATTTTGGACAATGAATTAAAAATGGCATAAAAAAAAGAATCATATGACCAATATCTTATAATATTGCAATAACATTTGCCTTGGTTCTTTTTATTCAAATCTTATAATCTCATGTTTAAAAAAAATAAATAAATAAATTACCTCTATACGGATTATATTTTCCTATAAATAAAAGAAAATTAAATAAACAAGGTTTAAGAATTTAAATATGTTTTAGTAAACATATAAACTGATTTTAACTTCATAAACGAGAATACTTTTAAATTTATATTAAATTCGATAATTTAAATTCAAATAATCTTAAATTGAAATTTAATTTTGAAAGTACAATAAATGATACGTAATAAAAAAAAAAAAAAAAAAATAAAAAAAAAAAGTAATTTTTGCATGGTCAAAATTCTAATTATTAAGGGAAATAAAATTAATTCTGAAATTACTTTTAATTAAAATTTCAAAATATTTTAGAATAGCCCAAAAGATGAAAAAAAACAAGATTACCAAGCATTCATCTAAAAGAAAAAAAAAAATTAATATTTAAAATAACATTTAAATAATGCATAAATGTTTCGTTTTTATGTAGATGGAGTATTTTTAAAAAGATTTTTTTGAAATAATAATTTTATTAAATTTTTGAAAATTTAATTTTCATTATAAGAAATAGTATTACAGCACTTGCAGTACGTTTTTTTTACATAAAAGTATATTATATATAAATTGCCAAAGGTATAAAAAAAAAATAAACTTAGCTTACTGTTCAAGGTTTATCCAATGGAGTCTCAGTTTGTAACTCCAAATGATTTTTAATTAACTGTAATTCTTCAGAAGTTGGCCTCTGGAAAAAAGAGAAGTGATATCATACTGCTTTAATTACAGTCTGAGTAAAAATTAAGGCCAGTAGACATTTTTGAGAAAATATTTAAACTGAGGAATTAAAATAATTTGAAAATTATTCATAAATAAAAGTAAAAAAGAAGAAAAATTAATTTGCAAATATTTTATTATTAAAATATTACAGAACAAAATGAATATTTGAGCCTGAGTAAAGACTTTAAGGCCAACATAGAAAATAACATATAAGAAAAAATTATAAATTCTTAGATGCCATTACTTCAAATATTCTTGTTTTCACGGATGAAACTTGAGTTTTTGACAAAAATTTTATACCATTCATCTTATAAGATTTGAGCTCTGTTGTTGAAAAAAATGTCTCCCATTTGCATAAACTCTTCTTGCTAAGTCAGCCCAAAGGTTCTCGATTGGGTTAGATGATCTAATGGCCATTTCACAGTTTCAACATTTTGACTTAATTTTTTGTGCTGTTACTCGAATGGAGCATTGTCTTTGATATTTGCAATTTTCTACAAGACATTTGATTTGTTAGGACATTTTTTATCCATGTGAAAAATGCAATTACATCATAAGATATGACAGACCCTTTTGGCGCTTGGAGATATTTCTTTTTCATATATGCCAAGAAATTCCATCCATCTGGTCCATCCAAATTCCATTTTTTTTCGTCAGAAAAATAATTTCTATCCATTGGTTGTCCCAGGTCATGACTTTCTGGCCAAAGTTCAAACGCTCTATTTTTGTGTCTCTGCAGTAACTGAGGCGTAGTCAATTTTGCTGTATAAGTGTACCTTCCAGGCCTTCTAGTTGTGTTAGAAATCGCTTTTTGACAAACTTTTAAACGGAATCAGTTTCCTGGTTGAGTACTTTCCAGTAGATGCAAGTTGGCAAACTCTTCTTTTTCATCACGTGAGGACAAAGCTTTAGGTCTTCCCCCAGTATTCTTTTTACCATAATTGTCTTTCAATTTTTTAAAAATTGTTGACTACAGTCTTTGATCTTCCTATCTTTATCGCAATACTCATTCCTGTTGAAGACAAACTTCGATCTGTCCTCTTTCACGATCAGTTAACTTCTTATCCTTCGCCCTCTTTACAAAGATCACCAATACTTGACGAAAGTATGCCAAATATGAAAATTGCAGCGTTGTCACAAGCTGTAGTTGCAATGGTAATTACACGATTATATTATATTTATTTTTAAAAAATGACTGGTGGCCTTAAAGTTTTACTCAGACAGAAATACTAACTTTGTAAATAACCACATGTTTCTCATAATTATGTATTTACAAATTATGTTTATAGCATTTATTTCTTATCAATGAACTTTAATAATTAATATTATTTGAATCCCTTTTTATTTCATTTTACATTTTCTCAAAAATTTTTACTGGCCAAGTTTTTTAGGCTGTATATTTGCTTTTTCAACTTAAACTTTAAAAAAAAAAAAATTTACTTATCAAACTTTAAAATGTACTTACTTCAAAATTACTTATTTAAAATTTAAAAATTATAAGTAAGGAAAAAAGCATTAAAATTAACTTCATAAGAATAAAAAGTTAACTTACAATTTCATAAATTGCTTGAAGGGCATCTAAATCCAATGTTGAAGTATCAAAATTGTATACAGCTTAAAAGAAAGTTAAAAAAAAATTATGAAATTTAACATTTAAAAATGAATAAGATAAATAAAAATTGTAACCATGGAAAACAATTTACCATTTTCAACATCAGAAATTTCTATTCTCAGACTAGATATAAGAATACCAACATTTTGCGATCGCTTTTTGATCAAGAAGTTTAGCAACCTAAGAAGACAACATACATTTTTAATTCATTATCAATAGTATAAAGATGCAGTTTAAAACCAAAATAAATGACATCTAAATGCTTCAGTTATATTAAAAATTATAAATGCATTTTTGTTAAGTATATTGGGTGAAAGTGTTTAAATACACTTAAACAACATGAAAAAAAAAAAAATTTGTAGATAAGACATTTTTCTTGATATATAATTATAATTTTAAAAATATTTTTAATATACTTTTTAAAAATATTCTCTTAATATTTTATTTTGATTGATTTTATACTTATTTAAGCCATAAAATGGTAGAATATTAAATACAAAATTTAAAATAATAAATCAATATTTAATCTGTTAATCATAAATATTTTATCAGGGAAATATAAAATAAAGTTCAACAAATTTAATTGTATGAATTTCCTTTTTATACAAAAAATATTAAAATAGAGCTGCTTTATTTTTTTTTCTTACGCATTAAGAAAAATTATACAAATAAATTCATAAAAAATATGAATGAAAATATAAAAAAAAATATATATGAACAAAAATACAAAAACTAATCAAATGTTTTATGTACATTTAATTATTTGTAAATTTCAACAAAAATGCTTTAAGTTAAAAATGAAAGTAGAATCAATAAAAATGAAAATTTTATTCATAATTGCATTAACCTAATTACTAAATGTTATTTTGAGTAGTCTACCTTGGTATGGTTTATTAACAATTTTTTTTTAATATTTCAAGAGAAATGTACAAAAAATTTAATAATTTCTTTAACCTCTTTTGCTTTATCTTTCTTCGCTTTTATTTTAGATGTAGTTTTCCTTTCTCGAGTTTGCCTGGAAAATAATTCAGTAAATTCATCAAGATCACTTGGAACAGCTTCTTCAAGCTTTTGCCATAAGCAATTTTTTGTTCTATAAAAATGAAAAATAATTAAAAAATTGTTACAAAAGTGTTGCAATATGTAAAAAAAAAATAAATATAAAATAAAGCAAATATAATTCAATAATGATAAAGAAAAACCAGATCTAAGATATAATGAAATGTATTATAATTAGTAGTTGAATAAAATATCATTGAAAACATTAAAAAAAAAAAAATTTCTAGTAATTAATATTATAACCAAATAAACAAATTGTTTTATTTTTTGTAAAGCATATCATAAAAAATTTTGCATAGCAGGTGGTTCAGTAGAAGGTGGCTCAGTTATAAAGCATTTAGTATATGTAAACAATCTTAAATATATCAAGATAAATTCATTTGTTAAATTTCTTTAAAAATAAAGAAAATAAGTTGTATATTTACTCTGGAACAACAACAGTTGGTGGATCCTGAACTTGAATCCTGGTCCA
Source organism: Caerostris extrusa (assembly GCA_021605095.1). NCBI lineage: Eukaryota > Metazoa > Arthropoda > Arachnida > Araneae > Araneidae > Caerostris > Caerostris extrusa. The sequence continues at coordinate 7,232 of BPLR01012393.1, forward strand.
GTACAGAGGTTTCATTGGAACTTTGGGACTAACAGGTGGTTTACGAGCTGAAATAAATTTATTTTATTAAATTATGATTTAATAAAAAAATGTTAATATGATTTAATAATTTATTTGGAATCTAACATTATTATCATACTTGAAAGCATTGAAAATTATAAACAGAAGTTTTATTTAATATAAATTGGTTAATTTTGGTAAATTGGTTAATTATAATAAATAAATTGCTACATCTAGAACAAAAAGCATTATAAAATATTAAAAATGGTTTTCATGTAAGAAGCATATCACAGATAAAAATGAGAAACTAAAAATTTTATTTAAAAAGCTTAACTTTAATTTATAATTATAACAAGATGCAGGAATAACACAGAACTATTCATTATTGGATGGCCAATCTCTATGTTTAAATTTCTATACCTAATTTATTTAAAGAAACATTTTTTTGAAATTCAAATTTTAACATACTTATTCTATATTTCAATATCAATTTTTTTTTTTTACACAAAATATAAAGTAACCAAACTTTTCATTAAATTAATAAGAGAAAACGAATATTTATTTTAGATATAAATTTTAAAAAATAAAGCATAGTTATTTTTCTACATCAAACTTTAGCGAATAAAACAAAACTTGAACCCATTTTAAACTGATTTAAAATGAGCAACTTTATATATCATGGCTACATGATTATTACTGATTAACTATTAGTGTCAATTGTATGAAACAACAGCTGGTACATAGTACAACTGTGATCTAGCTGTATTCTGCAATTTATAAAATTGTTATAGTTTCCAAGTACTGATGAGGATAAGTGATGTTTTCAGGAATACAGCAATGGATATGAAGTATGAGACATTTCTATGGGAGTATCACATTTACAACTAAAATTTTTGTAATTTAACAACTAATACTTTTGTTCTTAATTAATGAATTATTATTCTGCATACATTTATAAATGATAGTAAAATGAAAAAATATAAATTTAATAAAAATTTTATAAATAAAAAAGCTAATAGAAAAGAAAGTTAACATAGGATAACAAATTTTCTTGCAAGTAATTTGCATTTATTTATTTTTTTCCTTTTATAATTCAATAATTAAATATACATTGCACCACTAACTATTAAAATATCATTAAATTAACACACAAACAACAAGTATTTCTATAATTTAATTCATATATTTATAGATGATAATGAAAGTAAATTTGTTAATCTGTTTTTCCCCTAATCAAATATAATTAAATTATAGAATATTTAAAATTAAGACTCCATGCCTTTCCCTATCTTAGGGAGAATTTTCTTATGTTCCTCAAGAATAATTGAGTTTATGCTTTAGTGGAATAATCTTAGCAATTATTATCTCTGCAATATCTACATACAACTTATCTGTGTATCTTTTTCTTGTTCATTTATTTCTACTCATAAGAAATACAGTTATATAAAAACCGTAAGATTTTATTTTGTTAAAATTTGTACATATTAAAAATTAATCTAATTCAGTGAATTGGTATTATAACACCACAGGATTGAATTTGATACCTACAGGGAGGTTATAATTAAAGTGACTCTATTCAGACCCTTCTAGAACTCGTTCTACCAAACGGATTTTGATAAAACTTGGTATTATGATATATGGACCATGAGAAAAAATTTCTGCAATAATAATAATAATAATTAGTTCAAATTTTGACCACCAGGGGGAATTGTTAAGCTCAAAGAAGGACAAAAATTTGTCATCAATTACGTGGTGAAAGCGTATTATAGGGTGTTCAATGGTAGATTAAAGAAATTCTCCAGGGATTTCAACAACATGGTGTGTAATGATGGATTTCAACTCAGGTAAAGTCCTAATTCCTCTTTCATAAGCACAATCTTTTAGGAATTCCCACAACCAGAAATCACGGCGATTCAAATCGTGTGAACAAGGAGGCCGGGCATTTGGAAAAGCTCTGGATGTTATACGATTCTCGCCAAAGTTAGTACGAAGCAGTTCTTTGACTTGGCGCCCAATGTAAGGAATTGCTCCATCTCACATGTAGGCAGTGGTCTGCAAACATTGCCATTCCTATAAACCAGGAACGACCTGTTCTAGAAGGAGTTCATTTTACCGTGCACTCGTGACAGAGCCCTTTTAGGGCCTTGAGGAATGAGAGTTAAAAAAAAAAAAAAAAAAAGTCCGCGGATAAAATCAGCAGTAAATCTACACCATACAGTCACATAATCAAAATGCAGTGGTTGTTGGTGCAGGACATTAGGAAGTGAAGCATCCCATATGCGGCAATTTTGATTATTCACAGCTCCATCTAAAGAAAAGTGCGCCTCATCTGACCATAGAATTTGCCAAGACCATGCGTCATCAACTTCCATTCTCGCCAAAAATTGACATAGCGAGTTTGGTGGCGTGTTCATAGCGTGTTTGGTGGTCTTGAGGTTGCAGCATTTGTACCACGTGGATCTTATACTGATACCATTTTAAAATGAATCGCATAAATTTTCGTACTGTCGACCACGAAATCGCCAACTCACGTGATGCCGATTGAACACTTTCTGAAGAATAGCTGGAAGTGGAGGCTCTTTCAACCACAGCAGTAGCGACTTCTTCGATAGTTTCATTCGAAACTCGTTTCCGTCCTCTTCCTGGCAGCACACTCAAGTCTCTTCAAATTTCATAACCATGTCCTTCAAACCATTCTTCGACATGGGCCCTTTTCGCAATCCCTTTAAACGGCGATATTCCCGCAGTGCAGCTAAGCTATTGCTGTCGTTCTGATAAAATTGTTACCAATAAAGCTCGATCTTTCTTCTAATAAGGGCATGATTAATGACAAAGGCACGCAGAAGGATTTTCTGGCCCTGACTGCAAATCTCTCTATAGATTTGATTAATTTGCATAAGGAATTTTTGAAAATTGCCCCCCCGGTGGTCAAAATTTGACTTTTTTTTTCTTTTATTGCAGAAATCTTTTCCTCGTGGTCCTCATTCCTATCGTATATACCAAGTTTCATCAAAATTCGTTAGGCAGAACGGGCTAGATGGGTCTGAATGGGTCACTTTATGTTTTATATAATGTTATTAAACGGAACTAAGCATTTAACTAACGAAGTAAATTCAATTAAACTCTTAAATGGAACTAAACTTTAGATTAACGAAGTAAATTCAATTAAATTACCGTTTTATATGCTCCATACCATCCACCTGGTGGTGGAGGCGGCAGTGGTGAAGGTGATATTGGCACACTTCCAGATGGTGTAGTAGTTGAAAGGCCACTTGTTGGAAATCCAGGTGGTGGAGGTGGCGGTGGAGGAAACCCACCAAGAGGAGGTGGTGGCGGAGGTATTCCACTTCCACATGGTGGAGGTGGTGGTGGGGGAGGTATTCCACTTCCACAAGGTGGAGGAGGAGGTGGTGGAGGTATTCCACTTCCACAAGGTGGAGGAGGAGGTGGTGGCGGGGGAGGTATTCCACTTCCACAAGGTGGGAGGAGGAGGTGGTGGCAGGGGGAGCTATTCCACTTCCACAAAGGAGGTGGAGGAGGTGGCGGTGGAGGAGGTATTCCACTTCCACAAGGAGGAGGAGGTGGCGGCGGTGGAGGAGGTATTCCACTTCCACAAGGTGGTGGAGGAGGTGGTGGGGGAGGTATTATACTTCCACAAGGAGGTGGAGGTGGCGGCGGAGGAGGAGGTGCTGATGAAATAGGAATGTCTGATGTAGTTGCTGTAAAGAAACAAAACATTATATAAAAAGAAAAGATGATATGGAATGATATACAGTATTCTAAAAGCAAAATCGTATGATAATAAAACAAATTTTTTTATATTTTTACCTAGAATAAGAAATAATTGAATTGCTTTTTAATTCAGTTCTAGAAAATAAAACATGTAACAAGTTAAAAATAATTTAAAAATATCTATTACAATCTTATTTTATTTTGCAATTGTTTAATTCCTTGTTTATAAAACGTTCAGAACAGAATGCAAATGTTAAAATCTATAAAAAATTAAGAATTTTTTATTTTTTTTAAATTAAGCGGGAATTATTTTATCAGTGGGGCTTGAGCGAAATGCGCTCCAGTTAGCCGCGAATTTATCCCGATTCGCGCCAATTATCGTATAGTGCAGATCAGATATTTATAATTTTATACATACAGCGAGTTATCAAGCAATATTTCAATTTTTTTCCTGTTATTATATTTTTTTTAATATTGGATTTATGATTATTAAATTACTTTAAAAACATTTACTGTAATATACATATACATAATAATGATTGGATAATGGATGGATTTTAAATAATAATTGTGTGCTGTTAAGTTGCAAGTACACTTAAAACATTTAACTGAAACATTCTTCAAACTCCAAACACAAATGAATATTTGAGAATTTCTTCATTTCAGTCACCAACATGATCACAGAACAATCTGTGAATCTTTTATTTGCTAAAACTGTTATCATGTTTCAGATAAGAAAGATTGAGCCTTTCACCTCTATAAGCTAAACGATCAACAATGTGTGAATCTTTTATTTGATAGAACTATCATCATCTTCCAGATAAGAAAGATTGAGCCTTCTACCGTTCTGAGCTAAACTTCGTTCAAAGTAATATATATTACAAGATTTCAAAAAAATTCCGTCAAAGAAATATTTTGTATAGAATTTGATTGAATGGAGTAAGGTTGCATAAACAAGAAAGGATAAGATCGTTGCAAATATAATTCGTTCTCTCCTATACGCATCCAAGGAAAGACGAATTTTCCTAATTTAAAGAATAAATATGGTTTTCATCTAAACAAATGTTGCATTTTTATATTGTAAACTGCATAAAAATATTAAAATCAATGCCTTTTTCAGATTTTTATTAAGATTATAGAACATTCTAAAAATGTGTTAATACACACATTATCTCTGTAACATAGAGCATGAAAACAAATTTTGCATGGTTATTATTCCATGCATGATAAACCATTCGAGAAGAATTCTAGCACAGTATGTTGTCTTATAACAAAGAATCGAAACCGTCAAAATGCATATATTTACCCTGAGCAGTAGTGAACACTAATGAAGATGATTGTGGTGGGGGTGATGTTATACTTGATACTGCCACTTGTTGTGGAATCTGTGACTTATCTTGAGCTTGCTGCACGGATTCTCCTGCTTTTGACTGGTTTTCATCTTCAGCACTTTGCTGTGGTAATGGTGATACGGTTTGAACAAGGGGTTTCAATGATTTCTGATTCAAACCGGACAGCAGTTCTTTAATAGGAGATGAAGCAGTGTCCTTGACAGAGGACACTTCAGTCTGAACTGACACAGATGTCGAATAGAATGATTCAGTTTGGCAGTATCTAGATTTGGGTACCAGAGATTCGGATATTTGGCTGTTGGATGTGAGGAATGATTTAAGATCACAAGATGGTGATAGAGGACTTGTATCCAGGTCTCTCTTGGCCTTTCGAGTGAGTTCTTCAATGGCGGCTAAGGTTTGGTATTTTTCAACCTCCCGTTGCAAGCGACTCACTTTTTTCTCGTATTCGTTCATTTTGGAAGCCTGTTCACCTCGAAGATTGAAAAGAGCGATTTCGCGTTCTTTCTGCAAAAAAATAACGATATATTTTAAAATCAAATTTCCTTTTAATTATTTTGAAATGTAATATGGAAGTGGTAAGATTCTTGCCTGTATTCTGTCAACAGTCTCCCTGTGTTCTTTTTTCAAACTTAACAACATGTTTTGCACTTCTGAAAAACAAAATGTGCATGAACATACAATAATCAAATAAATTGAATGTAATAACACAATTAATAACCAAAAAAAAAATCCTTCTACACCACTTCAAAGTTTTCTTTAATATTCAAAATTATAATAAAATATATATTTAAATAATAGTGCACATTAGCATTCATAAAAAAACTGATAATAGACAATAAAAATACCTATAAACGATTTAATTAAGTATAAAAATATTCAATGGAAGGAAACATTTTGTGGATACAACATTATACGGGGAGTTAAAAAAAAATATTCTAAATTTATTTAATTTTTAATAATTTATAAAGTACCTTTACAAATGTAAAAATTTTACTTTAGAGAATGTAAATGAACCAAAAAACAGAATCTTACACAATAAAACGAAAAAAAAAAAAAAAAACATGGAATGGGATTTTTTTTTTTTTTTTTCTTAATAGAAGTAATGCAATTCAAAAATAAAATTCAACGTTAAATGTTGAAGAGTGCATTTCAATTTGATATGAATCTTATAAAGGAGTAATAAAGATTTATTTTTAATTTTTTTTCCTAGATTAATTTAATATCATTTGCATAAACTCCGCCCACGGTGCGAAACTGAAAATTATACCGAGAATGCAACCTGTGAAAATTTGTCTATAAAACAGGAAGAGGGAAGGATTAAATAAATAAATACTGGAATTTCGCTTTAAAAAATGATAACTCGTGACACCGTGATAACCAACCTCCATAGCGGCCAGATGGCTCATTGGCTGGCGCTCTGGCCTTTGGTGCTCTAATCCTGGCGGGGGCATGGATGTTTATTAGTGGTTCGGAATCTACGTTAAGCTGAAGATACCTGATCTAATTAGCTCAAAGTGTGCCCAAAATGATGGTAGAGCGACAAACCAAACCATGATAAAGAGTGCCATTAGTGCACAGAATGACCCAAGTTCATATCCGCGGGTGGGATCCAATACAGTCAATGCTTTCAGAAAAGAAGAGACACGGTGGTGATTGTAACAATTTGCATAAAACATCTGTCGATAATCAGTCTTTCTAGTGGAAATTAACTGGGTTTCTTCCTCTATCACAGCGGCCCGATGGCCAATTGGCTAGCACTCTGACCTTTGGAATCACAGGCTTCAGGTTCGAATCCTGGCAGTGGCATGGATGTTTGTTAGTGATTCGTAATCCACGCTAAACAGTAGGTCCCTTTCTGTTTAGCCCTCGTGTGTACAAGATGAACGAGAGCGACAAACCAAACCAATCCCTTAACACATGTGAATGAAGGGCGCTTATCCCTAAAGTACTTCCCTTTCACTGCTTTTATGAAATACTTGAATGGAACACCAGACTTACTCAAGTTCAAGAACAACAAATAAAATGATAGAAAGAAAAATGCTTGAACGCACGGAATTTTAGGCGCATCATTCGTACAAGAAGAAAGCCGGTTCTAATAGTATGCATATACTGCAAACTACAAATAGTTTTAGGGAGTAAACAAAGTCCTCTAGGAAGGCAGTATTTTCTGGTCACTGTGTTGTTAATGACATACAAAACTAGAATACGAAACACCCTAATGTATCAAAGAAAACAGATAAGTATTTTCAATTACTGTTTATTCAAATAACGTATCTAAATTCTTATTGAGTTTCATTTTCAGCTTGATTTCATTAGTATAGAATAGGTGAAAAATTAATGAATAATATTTTTTTTTTTTTTTTTAGTATATAAAACATATCCTACCGTAAAAGCATGTACCGTTTTCAGAAAACGTTTGATCAGTTTTGTTTTCATCAACCCTGAAACACCCTAATGTACCAAAAAACATACATTATTTGAATAATTAGTAATTGAAAATAGTTATTTAAATTCTTATCAATTTTCATTTTTGGCTCGATTTCTTTAGTATAGAATAGGTGAAAAATTAATGAATAAAAACTTATTTTGTTTTTAACATATAAAACATATCCAACAGTTTTCGCAAAATGTTTGACCAGTTTCATTTTCACCAACCCTGAAACACCCCAATGTACCAAAAACAGATAAGTATTTTCAATTACTAATTATTCAAATAACGTATTTAAATTCTTATTGATTTTCATTTTTGGCTCGATTCTGTTAGTATAGAATAGGTGAAATATTAATGAACAAAAACTTGCTTTGTTTTTTAGCGTATAAAACATATCCTACCGTTTTCAGAAAAAGGTTAGTCCAGTTTTGTTTTTCACCAACCCTGAAACATTCCAATGTACCAAAAAACAGACATGTTATTTGAATAATTAGTAATTGAAAATAGTTATTTAAATTCCTATTAATTTTCATTTTTGGCTCGATTTCGTTAATATAGAATAGATTAAAAAGTAATAAATAAAAATTTTTTTTTTTTTTTTTTCCAACCATAAAAAGCATATAAAACATATCCTACCGTTTTCGGAAAATGTTTGACCAGTTTTGTTTTCGGTGACTTCCGACAGTGCCGATGTCGGCCACACGGATGGGGAAAGCTTGCCAGGAGGAGGGGCACTTGAGGTCCGAGATTCAGAATGTGTCCAGTAATACATAAGGTCGGGCTGCATTAAAAAACAACAACAAGAATATACTAAATATAAAATCTAAGGTCTTATGTTGAGAAAGAATATGATAACAAAATAACACAAAATAATGGGTATATATAAAATACAAATCTCTAAATAGGAGTTTTAGATTTATCATAAATAAGATTTTATTTTTTTAATTTTTCAAACTCTTTGTTGAAGCAAATTGGGAAGAACTCATAGATTCACAAGAAAACTTGATCCATGAATTAATATTATTATGTATATATGTCAATAAATCACAAGAAAATGAGCAATCGGATCAACACAAGATAGATTTCTAACTCAAGATTTACATGCAGCTGTTTAGTTAAATCTACCAATGATATACGTTTTTTTTTTTTAGTTGTATAAATGCAAAGCATAAACAAACAAAACATAATATCTAGTTATTTTTCAAAAAAAATAAATATAGAATAAAAAAATCAGGATTTGATATAAAACATCCCATAATATATGTTCGGATATCTTGGAAAGCACCAAAAAGTCATACATGTTTCTAACTAAGCATCTTAACAGATAAAATACAAACACAAGAAGCTTAAGTATATGTGAAAATTAAAATAAAAAATACACATAATTTTGTACTATTTATCATAAATCTTAAATAACATTACCAAAATAGGATAGATAAACAAAATATTTTAGTTTTTTACTATTTATATAAATTGATAAAGCTCGCAGGGCCTGGTGGCCGAGTGACTGGCGCTCGGTGCCACATGTTTGGGATGCGAATCCCGGCTGTGCCATGGATTTTGTAGTGGTTCGGATTCTACTTTTGCCGTAGGTCCAGGTCTAATATGACAGTAGAGCGTTGGGCTAACAACCCTACCTCGTAAAAAAAAAAAAGAAAACATCTTCTGTCTCGAAATCTGCCAGTAGGCAGACGGCCTTGACCACCATGGGGCTGTTGCTTGGTTTGGTTTGTCGCTCTACGGCCATCTTGTGCGTTCAAGGGCTAAACAGGCCGGAGCGTACATTTTGAAATATATTCCGAACCACTAACAAACATATATGCCTCCGCCAGGATTCGAACCTCAAGTCTGTGGTATCAATGGGGCTGTTGCGCCAGTGATGATTAAAGTTCTTATAAGAATATGATATTAATGAATGAAAAAAACACATCAAAATTGAGATGCATACTGTAAAATAAATAACAATATACAATAAAATAATAACATTCTACAACTGTTGATAAGTACGGTTGTAGTTTTGTAAAATGCAAGTAACTATTGTAATTTATGTTAAAAGGGACGTTTATTAGACCCCGTTGTGGAATAAAATGATTCAGTTTGGTAGTATATAGATTTAGGTACCAGAGATTCAAGTATTTGGCTATTAGACGATGCAAAAATAAGACGATGAGAGAAATGATAATATTATGAGGATGAAATAATTAGATAAGAGGAATGATTTAAGATCACAATACCCAGATCTCTCTTGAGATTTCGCTTGAGTTCTTCAATGGAGGTTTTTCTAAATAATAGCATACAATAAAATAATAGCATTCTACAACAGTTGACAAGTACGGTTGCAGTTTTCGTAAAATGCAAGTAACTATTCTAACAGCCGTAAAAAATGACGTTTTTGATTCTAGTGAGGAATGAATATTTTTCACTTTGCAACCACGAGGTTTTTGTTACAAGTTTCATGACAATTGCAAAAATAAATGGCAACATTTGAAAATATAGAAATTACTAAACGTCTAGAAAAAAAAATGGAATCTGTTTAATGTAATGTCAAATAATTCTCAAGCGAAATAAATATTTAATGTATAGCTTATAAAAAAATCTGTCAAACTTAATGAAATAATATTTTAAAAAATGGTGCGTTGCACTGATTTTAAATTATTCTTCACAAGTCATGCTTTCCTGTATATAATCAATATATTAGATTTAAAATTTCAATTGAAATGTACAGTCAGTTACAAAAATTAATATACCCGCTCAAAAACGGCCTTTTTTTATGTAATTATAAAAACTGAAAAAGCTGCAATATTTTTAAATTGAAATACAAATTGTGTTCACCTATATTTACATACAAAAAAGAAACGTTTCAAACAGGTAAACGAAAAATAATTTATTTAATAAAAATCACATAACACAAAAGTATTAAGTGCTGTTATTTAATTGCATAATGTATTATATGACTTTTTATGCAATTAAAATTAATTTAATATCTAATATTAAATTAACTTCAATTGCATACATAAATTGCCTATATAAATATCTATAATTTGGCGTTGCGATTCAATAACAGCTTGTAATTTAATCGGGTTTGATTCATTGCTCTACGGTCATTTTGTGCACACTTTGGGCTAATTAGACCGGGACCTACAGTTTAACGTGGATACCGAACCACTGACAAACATCCATGCCACGGCTAGGATTCGAACCTGAAGCCCGTGGTACGAAAGGCCAGTGCGCTAGTGAATTGGCAATCCGGCCGCTGTAATGCCCTAAGCATGAATTGGTTTGATTTGTCGCTTACAGTCATTTTTGTGCACACTTTAGGGTAATTAGACCAGGACATACAGTTTAAAGTGGATTTCGAACCACTAACAAACACCCTTGCCATCGCCATAATTCGAACCTGAATTCTGTAGTAGTACAGACCAGAGCGCTAGCCAATTGGCCCTAAGCATGGATGCAATTAGATTTTGTATGGTATCTGGTGTAATTTCTGACCTCGCTTGCAATAATGTATTTTTTTAGGATTCTTTACGTCGGATATTGCATTTTCTAACTCTACCATCTTCATACCATACGTGTTCAATAGGATTCAAATTTTGCACGTGTCAAAAGGAGTGGAGTTGTGTAAGTACTTTAAAAAGAAGTCAGAATCAGAATTTTCGGAAGAATGTTAAAATCAGTCTTGTGTTTTTCAGTTAAGAATGTTTCAGAATTTTTGGATCGTTGTGATGCTGAAATATCCACTAGGTTCCTAGCTGTAAGCAGAACCTTGATGGCCAATAGGCTAGGGCTCTGGCCTTTGGTACCACAAACTTCAGGATCGAATCCTGGCGGTGGTATGGATGTTTGTGAGTGGTTCGAAATCCACTTTAAACTGTAGGTACTTGTCTAATTTGTTCAAAGTGTGCACAAAATAACTGTAAAGCGACCAACCAAACCAAACGTTGTAAGCTATCAACTGTGAGGTGAATAATTTCAGTGAAGGTTAGTTTCCCAATAAAAGCAGCCGGTATAGACACCCATACCATGGCACCTTAATTTTTAATTTTTTTTTTTTTAATTGAAAAGTAATTAATCTTTTAAATATTTCCCCTTTGTTCGTAATTTTCTTGTAAATTAGCAGATAAATTAGTTTTTGAAACCCTGAAAAACTATGCAGCTCACCCAAACGAAGTAAATCTGATCCAACACCACCTAGTAAGAAAAGGACAACAATATTTTTGGAATACAAATTTAACATTATCAAGGATTTTGCTAACACACAGTAAGAAAAGTCATAAAAGATAAGCCCTATGTGGGTCAGGTTCAAATAGCCCCCACTGTAATGAATGCATGTCGTAAAAAGGCGATTAAAATGGGCACCCATTGCCCGGGGGGGAGGGGTTATAACCGGGTAGGGTAAAGTCAGTCATTCTCCTTTTGGGTGCCTCATGTCTTTGTGCTGCAAGGTCAAGGACAATAAGAAGGTGTATTTTTACCCTTTATCATGACTCATTAACGGGTTCATGGACTTGGTCTAGATGTTATTGTCGATCAAGTGGGATAAGAAACAACAACATAAAAAATAAAGAATTATTGAGGCGTGAAAAATGTAAACATTGAATTAGCAAACATTTGTGAACTTCCACAATCCACAGTAAGAACAATCATAAAAGATAAGTCCCTCGTGGGTCAGGTTGCAATAGCCCTACTATAGTGAATGCATGTTGTAAAAAGCGACTTAAATGAGTACCCATTGTTGTGGGAGGGGGGTATAACAAAGTGGGGTAAAGTCAGAATTCTACCTTTGGGAGCACCCTGTCTTAGTGCCGCAGGGTCAGACAAAAAGAAGCTGCATTTTTTACTGTTTATAATGACTCATTAACGGGTTCATGGACTTGGTCTAGGTGTTGCTGTCGACCAAATGGGATAAGAAACAACAACAACATAAACGATAAAGAATTATTGAGGCGTGAAAATGTAAATATCCTGTATTATTACTGGCATGAAAACAATGTTAAAATTATGGCGTGGCATGCAAATAAAAGCGAAGAATTGCTCAGTCGATCAGAATACCGTATCAAGCTAAGCTGATTTTTGAGAGGTTGAAAAAAGTAGCTAGAGAGATGGTTGAAGATAGAAGCGATGTAATTAGTAACGGTTGGCTCAACCGATTTAAAAACCGCTGTAATTGACACAGCATCGCATGTAATAGAAGGGTGGAAAGTGCAGATAAAAAACTGCATCTTCTTTTCCTGAGACACTTAAACGTATGATAGAAGAAGGTGACTATAACAGTGAAACAGTATTTAACATGTATGAGACTTGCTTGTTCTGGACGAAGAATCGCAAATGAACTTTTATTGCTTGTATTTTTATTGAAGGAAAAAAACTTTTCAGGCTTTAAGGTTTCTAATGACAGACTGACAGTAATAATTGGCGGAAATGCAGTTGGTGACTGCAAGTCAAAACCTGTCTTAATTTATCGCTCCGAAAATCTAAGTTTGGTTTAGTTGTCATTCTACTGTCATTTTGAGAGCACTTTGGGCTAATTAGACAGGGACCTACAGTTAAACCTGAATTTCGAATTACTAACAAACATCCATGCCACTGCCGGGATTCGAGCCTGAGTTTGTGGTACCAAAGGCCAGAACGCTAGCCAATTGGCCATCAGGTGCCCGAAAACCTCAGAGCCTTAAAAATAGATCTAAAATTAGCGTATGAGTGATTTAGAAGTCAAACAAGAAAGCTTGGTCGATAGCTTCCATTTTTCGATGACTGGTTTGCTCATCACTTCCGAAATCGCATGATATTGCAAGTCTAAACATATTCTATTTAAAGTGATATTTATTGTTGTCAATGCATTTATCATTCTCCTGCCACTCTTAGTGATTTCGATCTACATGTGAAATTATTGTTTTTGCATACAAACCAGCCAACTCTAAATACAACCAGCTTATTTGAATTGATGGACCAGATAACTATGAAAGACTTTTGTAAAAATTGATTGTTTTAGATGTCGTAAGAATCATAGAAAAAGCTTCGAATGGAATATCTAAATGAACATTGAATGGTGTCTGGAAGAAACTGGTCATTTTCTTTTCTTTTAAAACGTTGACAGAAACGAAGTCAGAAACTGATTGTGTTACTCATACGATAAAAGAAGTTTTTAATATTGTCAGGCACTTATATTTGGAATCCACTATCCTTTTGGATCCCATAAATATTAATCGATATATGCAATTGTTTGAATTTCAAATTTCATTATTTCAATTTTTTCGATCCATTCAGATTTATTATTTAATTGAAAAATTTAATAATTGTGAAAAGCATGCCTGTGGGATTACAGAGAATTTAAGCACAGTTATACTTTATTTAAAACACAGTATTATCAAACTGCAATATCTGAAGATATTTCAGAAGGAAACAGTGATATCGTAGATTTTTTTATTATTAAAACAGAGATAAATTCAAATCCATTAAGAAAATTAAGATTAAGAAAAAGTTATTAAAGATATCGTACTTTACGAAAACACAAATTATTATAGTTAAACTTAAAATCAAATGAGCATGACATAGATATGAAACCTTCCTGATACATTTTTTGAGAACATTCGTTCTAAATTGTTGGGTGCATCATAAAAAAAATCGAATATCTTTAAGGTCGTAATAGGACTTTATAATAAAAATCAAGGAGCATCTTTGCATTAAACAGACATGACATTGATTAAACGAACTGCAGGTTATAACAATTACAACAGCAATTTAAATTTTTTAAATCTAAAGGAAAAAAAAAAAAATAGTCACTCACACGAAACAAGTTGGCAAGAGGAGCATTTTCATCTTCAATCTGTCTCATAACACCAGCAGCTAGGAGGTTGGTGCAGAATTGGGCAGCAAGGATTTTCAGATCTTGTTTGGAGAGCAGGAATCTCAAATAGTGGTCGTCAGGAAAGGCAGAGCACAACCAGTGGATAAGCATTTGTCCTGTGAGAACAGAAAGTAGCATGAAGAACATTTTCGAAATACAATCGATTCTTGGCTTATTTTAATGAGATTTTCGAAGTTATTAGTGTATATTTAATACAAATTAGGGCATTATCTGTTTCGTACAGATAAGTAGCAACGTACAAGAAGTAAAATTTCGGAATGAGGGGGGGGGGGGCTGATGGCCGAATGCTAGCGCTATGGCATAGTGCCATGGATGTTTGTAGTGGTTCGAATCCACTTTAAACCGTAGGTCCCGGGCTAATAAAATCGTAGAGTGTTGTGGTTATAATGTTATTCGCGTCCGTAGCATATCTTCAAACTACACGCGCCTCCTGGGTAGTGCTAAATGAGTAACGTCGGTGCAGTCCTTGCTTATAGCATAAAGATTAACTGGCTGCATTAGGAAAAAAAAATAATTCGGAATTCGAAAACTGACACAGGTTTACAAATAATTCGAGCATTTAAATTTTGCGGGAAATTTAAGAAAAATTTTCTTGTTAATAACACAAATTCTAAGAAAGATTTGCAACATTTAAATTGAGATAAATTACTATATCGACATATAAAAAAAAAATTCTGAAATCATAATGATTTTATTTTATGATAATCTCAGACTGTAAATATTAATCTTTTGCAAACAAAAGTTTGATTTGTCGCTCTACGGCCATTTTATGCACACATTAGACTAACTAGATCGGGACCTACAATTGAAAATGGATTCGAACCACCAACAAACATCCATGTTATACGAACCTGAAGTCTGTGGTACCAAAGGCCAGAGCGCTAGTCAATTGGCTATCAGGCCGCTTGTAAAGGTATGAAATTATTACTAATTGCACTATCATATCGAAATAAAATAAAAATAAAATATGAAAAACTATTGCCCCTATGATGCACCAGCACTATAAAGTTATGAAAATGATTCAGTATCAGCTATCAAACCTCAATAATTGTGATTTAAAAAAGTTTTCATCTATATTTCTTGAATTTTTTTTTTTTTATATTAACCTTTTTTTAGAAAGTTATGGTTAGCATTTTAAATTTTCAATGTAATTTAGAATCTTTTTTGAGTGATTTTTGATAAGCAGTTTTCTGTGAAACGGAACTATCTCATGCAAAGATAAAAGATTTAATTATGCACCATCTGAATTCATTTCAGATTACCCAACTAACTCAAAATCTGAATATTTGACGTAAGCTTTTTTGAAACTATGAATAATTAAATATATGTTTTATGATTGATTTTTTTAAAAAATAAATTTCTTTTAAATTAAACTTTACATATAAAAAATTCTGTGATTATGCGAAAACTGTGTGAACAATTAGCAAAATAACCATTTTTTAATTCCTATCAATATGAAACGGATAAATCTTAATAAAAAAAAATCAAGTCCTTTTGTTTATCACTATAAAAAAGTCGTCCCTGGAAAGGTTAATACAAATTTTAACATCATGGAATAATGTTTTAAATTAAATTATTTAAGACAAACATCGCTGGACTCGTGGCCCAGTGGCAATGAGCGCAGCTACCGTGTAGAAGGAACGAGGTTCGAATCCATTGATGGCATTGTTGTAGGTTTGATTTGCTTTGTCGTTCTACTATGATCATTTTGTGCACACTTTGGGCTAATTAGACCGGGACGTACAGCTTAACTTGGATTCCGAACCACAAACAAACATCCATCCCATGCCACCGCCATGATTCTGACCTAAAGCTTGTGGTACCAAAGGCCAGAGAGCTAGACAATTGGCCATCAAGCCGCGCATACTGTTGTAGGACTCGATGGCGATTGTGACAAAATGTGTAAAGAGTTTTCGTATCGATAGGTCAGGCGTTATGGTGAGCAAGTTGATATGTTGGTCAAGAATGGATAAAAAATGATGCTCCTTGATCCTCCTCAGTATTATATAAGGCGATATATATTTCTCTATTAAAATCCAACCGTTTCGACATGTATAGAGAAGGCATCGAGAAAAAGTGGAATTCATTTATTAAATGAGTCAACAAGAATTCCCAGTTCCTTGCTTAAAAGCGATCGGCGTGGCCTGCTTTAGACTTGTTACAGGCCATGACTTGTTACAGAGTCACTTGTATAGAATAGGACTGGCTGCACCGATATCTGGTCCCTTTGTAATTATGGCGTGGCCATGACAGGAGAGCACCTCAGCTTATGTCCTACTGTTCTTAATTGTATCCCTTTTTTTTGTGTTATTGGCTCTAGAGATTGTTTTTGGCATTCATCACCTGTATTGGGCTGTTAGTCGATAAATGACAGAGAAGTCGGAGACAGGCATAGGACAAAAAAAAAAAAAATAATAATAATTCTTCAAAATGCCATAAAAAATTGTGTAAGATGTGCACCGAAATTTACGAAAAATGTAAAAACTCCCATATCCAATGAAAGTCATATATTTTCATTCGAAATTTACCATTAAAACTCTACTATAGACGTAATTTTTATTTGTTGAATTGCTATTGAACAAACAATAACTTTCTTCATTTTTCTTCACTTAAAATGATAGATAAATAAAAAAGTCGAACAAATAAAAAATTGAAGATATTAATAAACAAATAAAAAATTGAAGATATTAATAAACTGTACGTCGGTTTATTATATTGCATTATGAAAGTGAATAACCTAAACCAAGGAGTTTTCATATCAAAATATATTTTCCTCTTTCATAAATAAATTCGAGATCGATTGATTTTGCTAGCCATTTAATAATAAAAATTATTCTAGTAATGCTAGTTGAAAGAATTTCTTGGAATGAAATATTCTATATGAATTTTACTTTATGGTGGTTTTTCATATTCTAATCAAAATGTTAATATCCTGCAATGCAATATCACATCTATATTGAAATGATATTAAATGTTTTTTTTTTAAATCTTTTCTTTCAAGTGTATTTTTAGCTTAATTTTTAATCAACATTTTGCAAATAATATAATTTTTGTAATAAGCTTATACAAATGTTTTGTAATTGTATGAGTAAAGTTACAAAAAGTAAACTTTTTTTTTCTCGACTTTCAGAAATTTTATCTAGAATTATCCAATTGCGGGTTTATAAAGAACAAGAGAGAGAAAAGGAAAAAAAAAATAACAAAACAAAATATAATCAAGGAATAAAATGTTCTAATCTATATATATATATATATTTCTACATCTTACTTTTGTATCACAACATACGCGATATAACATGGAGTTATTATACAATGTTGTTATACCTTTTCTGTCTAAATTCTTCTTTATATTCATACAATTTTATTTGGACGCAACTCAATAAAATAAAATTTTAAATATTTACTCATTTCTGCTGACTAGTTTAGTATAGCTATGATCAACAAAGCATATTGATATATGGAGTTTGAATTTGAGATTTATGCACGCCAATTGGCTGCTGTATCTCGGAATTATCCAATTACGAGGTTGATAAAGAACAAGAGAAGGAAAAAAAAATCTATATATATATTATATTTGTCATAAATATAATGAAACCTGCAAATAATCAAACAACTTTTAAAAACGAAATGGAATATATTAAAATATTATTAACACAACTGTTATTATTTTTATTAAGAAATATTGCAAAAATATTTATATTTTTAGCTTCTCTTTAGTGATTACATTAAAATTTTCAAGAATATTAAAACGATAATAATATAATTATTCTTTAGAAGTTGATAGTTTATCACGAAAATTTAATATTAAACTAATCTAATACAATTATAAAGTGAACAAGTCATATTTAAATTTCGTTACAATAGTATAATATGCTGGACACATTGCCATAGTACATATACACTATTATGCTTTTTAAAAATAAACACACATTATGTAAATATACACACATTATGCTTTTTAAATATATGTTGAGAACTTAAACATATTAGCTTTCAATTCAACTGCCATACTACAAAAACATATAAGTCCAAAATAAATTCGAGTACTCTATGTAAAAACACAGTATCGTTCGAAGAAAATCGATTTTGAAATTCTTAAATATGCTGGACACATTGCCATAATAACAAAACATACTTTTTTGTTACAGTACAACATGCTGAGAACTTTAATATATTGCTTTCAATTCAATTGTCATATTGCATTGATATAAATAATAATAAATTCGCGTATTCTATGTGTACAGTATCGCTAGAAGAAAATCGATTTTGGAATTCTTAAATATGCTGGACACATTGATATAATAGTAAAAATATGCTTTTTTAAATATATGTTGATAACTTTAACATATTGCTTTCAATTCAACTGCCATACTGCTTAAATCATATAAATCAAAATAAATTCAGGTATTCTACGTGTACAGTATCGTTCGAAGAAATCGATTTTGAAATTTCTTACCATTATGATATATGGAAAGCCCATTTCTTACGACTTCTTGAAGATAACAGTTTCCCCACAAGTGCATCTGTGTTAATTTCCTGGACACTGTTGTTTAAATTCCGATAATGCAGGTAACAGCAGCAAACTAGAATCTGGTACTGATAAATAAAACTAGATTTTTTCCTTCGAAATTCGCCAGCCATTCATGGAGTTCAATCAATGAATCAGCATTGATATCAATGCTGCTGTTAGAAAAAAGAAGTTACATTTCACACAAATTATGACATCAGTTATGTATGCAGGTGAAAGGTAAAAGTAAAGCATTTATTTGTAAAGAATTTTCATTGAGAAAGAAAAAAGATTTATTATTATTATTAGAAATAAATCTCGAAGTATAATATTAATTACTTAAATTATTTTTCCAATTAAAAAAAACTTTGACAATTTGACCTTCGGAAATATAGAAATAGTACTAAAAATTCTTTCAAAAAGAAGGGATAATAAAAAATGAATATTTTTTATTATCCCTTCTTTTTGAAAGAATCTCATAAGCTCATCTTCTAAGCTCTCATCATCTACATCATCTATAAGCTCATTTTGATATTTATTCTGTTTTTATTTCAAAGAGTAAATAGATATTCAATGTTTATACTTTTGCTTTTTATTTTTATTACTACTAATATAGAAAAAAATTAAAATTAAAATGAAGGGGGAAATACTTTTTATTATTCAATTATCTAAATCCTTAAAATATCTATATCATCTAAAATATTCAATTATCTAAATTACTTTTTCACTAAAAAAACTGCATTCAATATTCTTGTTAATTAGCTCATTTGGAAATTTATTCTGTTTTTACTTCGAAACGTGTAAATAGATATTCAATGTTTACACTTTTTTTAATATTTTTAGTTACGATAATACAGAAAAAAAGTCCAAAATAAGGAGGGAAAAATCATTTCACAGTATAGGCTCATTTTAAAATCTGTTCCACTTTTTAATTCGAAAAGATTAAATCTATTTTCAAATGCTACAGCTGTTTTCGTCAATTTCGACTGCATTTTTTAATTTTTAAATTACTTTTAAGATTTGTAAACAAATATTTTATTTAATAATCGTTCTTGGATATAAATCATAATCGTTAAAAGAACTACTTATCTTACTGAATGTACTAGGCAGGTGTTTATGAAAACGTTTCAGTCCTAGTACAAGAGTACAACCCCCAAAAAAAACCCCGCATACTAAAGTTTACTTTCTAACTGAAGTGCAATGTAGATGTACCTCCTTGTGGTACATTTGGGGGAATATCTGATGCAGCAAAAATGATCTACAAATAAGGCTTTCAGTGTGAGCTTCTTTAGAGTTCTGCAGTGGAACGAAGGAAATGTAAGTCCCAAAACAAGAAAAGGATAACACTAAAAAGACCCTTAGATGCTCCTTCTTCTTTTGAGGATGTTGCCAGCTAGAAACAGTCACAAGCCCAGGTACGATCCTATTCCTGATATCCCTGACTGGCCTACAGAAAATTGGTGGCATTGCTATGGCTTTTCTGTGGTCACGATTGTCTCCGGAAAGCACCTTCACAGATTTAAACTGACTCCCTGCCTCTTTTTCTGTCTCCTGTGTGATAATTAAGAAGAAATTACATGTCTCACCTTGCTTTCTGTTCTGTACTGCCTCCTGTTTCTTTATGAAAGGTTATTGATTTGCCAGACTTAAGTGGATGGATTAACTAATGACATTTGTTTATATCAAGTTCTTTGTATTTATTTTATTTTTTATGATGTATGCTATCCTGTAAACTTGCCATTGGAAATAAAAAGTTTACTCTAACTAACGTACTAAAAGTTTACTCCCAGTAAACTTCTAGTAACTACAGGTTACTTCCAAAATTACTACTAGTAAATTTTGTTTTGCATTATCAAACATTCGAGATTCTTCAATAAAATATTATTTATTTCTGCAATCAATTTTTACAATGGGTTTACATTTTTGCTTTCCTTCTTTTATAATTCAATTTTAATTAATTGAAAAATAAATTTTTTTAAGACAATGTGTGTGTGTTAAAAAAATCAACAGAAATAACATTTCAAACGAAAATAAATTAACTAATTCTGATGAAATGAAAAGAAAATTATTTGGAATATTTCCTCAAGTTTTAGATAAGATATAATTTATTCAAAATGTACCAGCATCAATTGAAAAATTACCGAAATAAAACAATACAGATGACCATGACACACCCATAATTTTTTTTCCCAATAATTGAGGAAGCCATATAAACTATCGAGTTACAAAGTATCTTTCTGCATATTTTTTGATATCTAAATGAAGAAACAAACCCATTGATTTATAACTATTTCGATTTATCTTTGTCATGATCCATTTTTTTTTATTTTAAAAATAATGATAAATATTGCACATTACAATGATGCAAGCTTTATATAAATAAACCATGCAATTTCAAATCACGTCTTTATTAATTCAGTTTCTTGAAAATGAAGTTATTTAAGAAAATTAAGATAGCAAAATTGCGTTTCTTTGCGTGTGTGCGTGTACATGTAACTGAAACACAAGGAGTTTATATGTAATTTGATCAAAGTAACATAGACGGAATTAAACAAAAAAATCAGAAGGAATTGACTTAAATTAATTCTTGACTTCATATGGTTGATATCAATCGCCAGTACCGTATATGCAGTCTTTAAAGCAAGACTACAGGAAATGGTCAGCAGATCCTTAGCAGCCTGATGGCCTCTGGTCTTTGGTACCGCAGGCTTCAGGTTCGAATGGATGTTTGTGAGTGGTTCGGAATTCACGTTAACTGTAGGTCCCTGTCTAATTACCCTAAAGTGTGAAATCGAAGACAATTGAATTGATGTTATTTTACGATAAATAAATTCTTATTTACAGCTTATAATACAATATAAGTGTTATTATTCTTATTGTGTTTTTATGCTTTAATATAATATTTGTTTAAGTGTACTTAAAAATTTAAGACATCCTAGTCAATGATTTCAAGACAATCGAATTGATTATATTTTACAATAAATAAATTCTTATTTACAATACTTATATTGTATCATAAAGTAAATAATTCAATATTGTAAATAAATTCTTATTTACAATACTTATTGTGTTTTTCAAGCTTCAAAATAATATTTCAATTAGTTGTTTAAGTGTATTTAAAATTTAAGCCATCCTAGTCAATGATTTGAAGACAATCGAATTGATTTTATTTTACAATAAATAAATTCTTATTTACAATACTTATATTGTATTATAAAGTAAATAATTCAATATTGTAAATAATATTCTTATTTACAATACTTATTGTGTTTTCAAGCTTCAAAATAATATTTCAATTAGTTGTTTAAGTGTATTTAAAATTTAAGCCATCCTAGTCAATGATTTGAAGACAATCGAATTGATTTTTATTTTACAATAAATTCTTATTTACAATAATTATATTGTATTATAAAGTAAATAATTCAATATTGTAAATAATATTCTTATTTACAATATTTATTGTGTTTTTCAAGCTTCAAAATAATATTTCAATTATTTGTTTAAGTGTATTTAAAATTTAAGCCATCCTAGTCAATGATTTGAAGACAATCGAATTGATTTTATTTTACAATAAATTCTTATTTACAATAATTATATTGTATTATAAAGTAAATAATTCAATATTGTAAATAATATTCTTATTTACAATACTTATTGTGTTTTTCAAGCTTCAAAATAATATTTCAATTAGTTGTTTAAGTGTATTTAAAATTTAAGCCATCCTAGTCAATGATTTCAAGACAATCGAATTGATTTTATTTTACAATAAATAAATTCTTATTTACAATACTTATATTGTATTATAAAGTAAATAATTCAATATTGTAAATAATATTCTTATTTACAATACATATTGTGTTTTTCAAGCTTCAAAATAATATTTCAATTATTTGTTTAAGTGTATTTAAAATTTAAGCCATCCTAGTCAATGATTTGAAGACAATCGAATTGATTATATTTTACAATAAATAAATTCTTATTTACAATAATTATATTGCATTATAAAGTAAATAATTCAATATTGTAAATAATATTCTTATTTACAATACATATTGTGTTTTTCAAGCTTCAAAATAATATTTCAATTAGTTGTTTAAGTGTATTTAAAATTTAAGCCATCCTAGTCAATGATTTGAAGACAATCGAATTGATTTTATTTTTACAATAAATTCTTATTTACAATAATTATATTGTATTATAAAGTAAATAATTCAATATTGTAAATAATATTCTTATTTACAATATTTATTGTGTTTTTCAAGCTTCAAAATAATATTTCAATTATTTGTTTAAGTGTATTTAAAATTTAAGCCATCCTAGTCAATGATTTGAAGACAATCGAATTGATTTTATTTTACAATAAATTCTTATTTACAATAATTATATTGTATTATAAAGTAAATAATTCAATATTGTAAATAATATTCTTATTTACAATACATATTGTGTTTTTCAAGCTTCAAAATAATATTTCAATTAGTTGTTTAAGTGTATTTAAAATTTAAGCCATCCTAGTCAATGATTTCAAGACAATCGAATTGATTTTATTTTACAATAAATAAATTCTTATTTACAATACTTATATTGTATTATAAAGTAAATAATTCAATATTGTAAATAATATTCTTATTTACAATACATATTGTGTTTTTCAAGCTTCAAAATAATATTTCAATTATTTGTTTAAGTGTATTTAAAATTTAAGCCATCCTAGTCAATGATTTGAAGACAATCGAATTGATTATATTTTACAATAAATAAATTCTTATTTACAATAATTATATTGCATTATAAAGTAAATAATTCAATATTGTAAATAATATTCTTATTTACAATACATATTGTGTTTTTCAAGCTTCAAAATAATATTTCAATTAGTTGTTTAAGTGTATTTAAAATTTAAGCCATCTAGTCAATGATTTGAAGACAATCGAATTGATTTTTTTTACAATAAATTCTTATTTACAATAATTATATTGTATTATAAAGTAAATAATTCAATATTGTAAATAATATTCTTATTTACAATACTTATTGTGTTTTTCAAGCTTCAAAATAATATTTCAATTAGTTGTTTAAGTGTATTTAAAATTTAAGCCATCCTAGTCAATGATTTCAAGACAATCGAATTGATTTTTATTTTACAATAAATAAATTCTTATTTACAATACTTATATTGTATTATAAAGTAAATAATTCAATATTGTAAATAATATTCTTATTTACAATACATATTGTGTTTTTCAAGCTTCAAAATAATATTTCAATTATTTGTTTAAGTGTATTTAAAATTTAAGCCATCCTAGTCAATGATTTGAAGACAATCGAATTGATTATATTTTACAATAAATAAATTCTTATTTACAATAATTATATTGCATTATAAAGTAAATAATTCAATATTGTAAACAATATTCTTATTTACAATACTTATTGCGTTTTTCAAGCTTCAAAACAATATTTCAATTAGTTGTTTAAGTGTATTTAAAATTTAAGCCATCCTAGTCAATGATTTGAAGACAATCGAATTGAATTTATTTTGCAATAAATAAATTCTTATTTCATTGCTTTAAAAAAGTTATAAATATTAGTGATTAGCGCAAATTTAAAATAAGGTGCACCTAATTTCAAATAAGACAAAATTACAAATCGTCGTACGCTCACCAAATAACCAAGACATATAGGCGAAGTACGTTGCTATCGATTTAACCATTTTCGAAAGTACGCCTAAATAATGCCAACCCTTTCACAGGATGTGAGTCAGTGGCCTTTAAAAAAACCACGCCAAAAGAAACAATTTAACAATAAAAAGAGATTTCAATTCATATTTTGGAGTCGAAAGTAACAATATTTGCAGCAAATTTTTTAAAATAAGTTGCGTATTTCATACTCAAATTCAAAATAAAATTCATTTAATCCTATTATATATAATAGAGATAATATATGTTAATACCTTATATGTATTTAATACATTTCCTTCTTATGTGAAAATGGATAAAGTATACAACTACGAGGTTTTTTTAATAGTTATTTCGTAACCAAAAATTTGTGCAATCTAATGATGAGAATAAAAATTGAATGATGAAAATGAAAATTCATTGTTTTCTAAAACTGTTTCGATAACTATGCACATTCGTGCTTCAAATTATATATTTTTAGTTATGATTCATTTTGAAGGAACTATTTATGAAAAAAAAAAAAAAAAATATGTGAAAGTTAAATATCGAAGAATTCTTTTTGATAACTTGGTGTATAAATCAAATGGTGTATAAATGCTTTTATAGATATAAAAAAACGTTTAAAGAATTTGGAAGTAAATCTAAAACTTTATATTTCGTTTCATTTGCATATTTTTTTTTTTAATGAAATATTAGAGAAGCGTCAAAAGTTTAAAAAAAACTTATGTAAATTCAATTTTAGTACTTTTGTATCAATTATTTAGATCAAAAACAGTTTTCAATATACTTTTTTTATATAACACGATTTGTTTACTAAATAATCTATATGTAAAAGCACAGCTAACTCCCCTAATACATATCTTATTTAGTATTATTAGTATTTATAATACATTATATAATATGTATATATATAACGAAGGATTAACATTTTTTTAAAATTTATGTAAGTGCAATTTAAAATATTAAATACTTCGGATGGAGGCCGATGGCCAAGTGACTAGCGCTCTGGCGATCAATGTCACAGGTTTCGGGTTGAGTCCCAACGATGTCATGGGTGTTTTTTGTGGATCGGAATCCATTTTAACTCGTAGGCCCTAATCAACTATCTCTGAAAGAGCGTTGGGCATAGGATTGACAAGCCTACCCGTAAAAAGAATACATCTCCTGTCTCGAAGGTTCGAGTCCCAGCGGTGCAATGGGTGCTTGTAGTGGTTCGTAATCCAATGTAAACCGTAGGTTCCAGTTAACTATGACTGTAAGAGCGTTGGGCGTAGGACTGGCAACCCTACCCCCATAAAAGAAAACATTTCGTCTCGAAGGTTCGAGTCTCAGCGGTGGCATGGATGTTTGTTAGTGGTACGGAATTCACGTTAAACTGTAGGTCCCGGTCTAAGTAGCCCAAATTGTGCAAAAAATGGCAGTAGAGCGACAAACAGAAACTGTCCCGAAATTTACCATTATGTAGATGGCCTTTTTGTATCATGGGGCTGTTGCGCCAATAAAGAGAAGAAATATTTCGGATACTATAACATGACACCATTGATCTCTAGGCAATCGGAAGCTTGATCTTCTGATCAACGTGAGATTTTCGTAAACGACAAAACCAATCTAAAACACAAATGTACGGATTCATATGTGAATTCGATTTATTAACATAAAAAATAAATTTGCTTTTTTACTAATTAATTTCAAATCGACACCTTTGATCCTAACTTTTTCTTTTCAGTTAATCTTAATTAAAGTCAAAAATTATATTAAGCAAGCACATCGCACAACTGTTACTTTAATTAACAAAAAAGAGACAGTCGAAACAAAGGGTTGTCTTTAATTAAAAAAGATGAAAATTAATTGCAGGCAGAACACAATTATTTCTATGCAGCAGAAAAGAGAATATTCGGTAGAAATCCCCATTTCCTAACGCACCGAAAAGCTTTATGAATGAAGTCGCTACATTTTCATGAATTAAATATGGTAATGAAAGCAAGGTGAAAGCAGGTAAATTATTTCCGGACCTTCTACGTTATGGCACGCGAATGCAAATGGCTTTTCGCCTTCCAAAAATTACCCCGGAAAGAGTTTCTCTCCATTTGTGTGATTATTTTTGTAACGAAGCCCCCAACACTTCTCAGTCCTCATTTGCTTGAATATTTTAACACTGATATAAAATTTATGATTGCTTATTATCATCGCATCGTGTATTAATTCGCTTCGTAAAATAAAAATATGGAGTGATAATTACATAAAAAGCATTACTTAATTAGTAATCTAATAAAATGCTGGGGAATCAATAAAAATTACATTGCCATTTTTTATTCTAATTTAAGTTCAATTAAGCACTTTCTGCATAAATTGTTTTAAATCCGAAATGTTTTCAATATACTTTTTTTTTTTTATGCAATATACGTCATTTATTAAATAACTCACACAACTGTACACAAACACATCTCTCTTATGGCGTGGTTCTCAAAGGGTGCGCTATAGAAGATTTCCAGGTGTGCCCCTGGCGCTCTAGTGCTCGGTGCCACAGGTTTCGGGTTCGAGTTCCGGCGGTGCCACGGATGTTTGTAGTGGTTCGGAATACACTTTAAACCATAGGTCCCGCTCTAATGTGACAGTTGGGCATAAGGCTGACAAACCTACCCCGTAAATCTCCTGTCCAGAAATTTGCCATTAGGCAAACGGCCTTGGCCCATCATTGGGGCTGTTGCGCCACTGATGATTATGATGATGCCCCTGTGATAATCCAGAGAAATATATGTCCATATATAAAAATAAATAAAGTTACTCGTTTTTGTCAGTTTTCCTGTTCAAAGACAGCTTTTATTATAAAAAACCCCCATTTTTCTGCTTTTTTTCCAATTGCTTTTCTTCTTTTATCACATAAAAAGTGCTAAACAGCGATAATGCGCCAAAGAATTTTTCCATGCAACTAAGAGCGGTAACTTCTATGTTTGCTAGAATCGTTTGTGTCTAGGGGATTTTCAATGTTAAAAAAATTTCCATTACAGTTTCTGAGATTCCGCCGCCTGTAAGCTGTACTCTACAGAATTGATTACTTAACATTAGGTGAAGAAGAACTAATAGTTATATAAACTGAAACGTATATTAAGGATTAAACATAACTGCCTCTTGAAAATATTTTGAATTCCTTTAAAAGAAGAATGCGCATCAATACCTAACGCATCAATTTTACTACGATTTTCAAGTCATATTTATGTGAATTAGGATATTCTACCCTCATCACAATTAAGTGTAAAAAGAGAGAAATTCTCTAATATATATTGACGAGAAAATGAGAGTTTGCCTTTCACATATATGCTCAAACATTGAAGAAATCGCTAGGACACATCAGGCTCACATTTTCATAAATACGAGAATAAACAAACTTGGGGGTACGTTCCATTTTATTCGTTATCGAATTATTTTTTTCTGTAATATTTAACTTAATTATTGTAACCTATTTTTCAGAAATTTGTATAGAGCGTACCTACAGTTATTTGTTGGGTTTTAAATGCGTCCAATCTGCAAAAAGTTTGAGAACTATAGCTCTAATGTGTGTGCGTGTATATATATATATATATCCCAGAATTCAATTTTTAACCCACAATGTCATAAAAAAGTGTTGGCAAATTCAATTTACATTTAAAAAAGCACATTTTATCCTTTCACATAATTGCTGAATAATTTTCATTTACAAAAATTAAGTTATAATAATTATATAACAAATCGTGGTAAATGGTAATTTTAAAATGATTATATTAAATTAAAGACTCTTTAATGTGTAATTAATCATTTTTCAAAAAGACTCAAATTATCTTTTTTCTTTTTTTTCAAATATTTTTGTATCGCAAATATCTAAAACTACTTAGAAATCTAAATGTAATAAATATTTCAAAATGTTTAAAAAAGATTTTCAATAAAAAAAAAACTGTTTCATTACAATTTCGGAAATAATTATTACTTGAATCGTAAAAACAATAAAGGGGTAAAAAAAGACAAGAAAACGAATACTGTAATTCAAATATGAAATATCATATACAATCATTGTCCGTGAAAAAAGTCACCAGTCTCTCATAACACACTATTAAAACAAGACAATTCAAAATTTGTATTGAGTATAAAGCGCGTTAAGATTTATTTTATACTGACAATATTATACTGTTAGCATACACAGAAAATTCATTGATCAGCTAATTTTTTAATATACTGCACTGCCAATCATTTAAAGAAGCTAATATGGCATTTTTCATTAAATTTTATGATGTGATTAATGTTCCTTTTTAATGTGATAATAATAATAAAAAAAAAAAATAGAATGTCTTAGTTAGCAAACTTGAGATGATTTTGCACTTTCAGATAAAATTTCCTTCATTACAAAAAAGAATACAATTAGTTTTGAAACCATTAAAATTTGATTTTAAAAAGCATATAAAATTAATTTTTAAAGATATTTAAAATAAAAAGTAAAAGTATAAAACAATTTTTCAGTGGAATTTATTTATATTATATTAATATACAAAATTAATTCAATGAATAATTTCGATTTCAATTAGGATAATTGAATAATTATCTTATATAACTAGATATTGATATTATTTAATATTTTAGGTTTCTAATTTAATATCTGATTTATCTTATATAATTAGAATAATTTCAATTATTATTCAAAGAATTTAGCATTAATGAATTAACAAAATGCAACCCTTATATTATTTCCTGCAGTATTTTTTAAAAGTACAAAATATTTATATACTTTTATACACAAATTTAAGAGCTAACAAACTTATATTATATATTAATATTTACAACTTCGAATTTTTTTTTTTAAAATTATAGGTATTATGAAAAGAATTTTTTTAATTTTATTCATATATTATAACTATTTATTTTCCAATATTTAAGTTTTCCATGCAAGCAAATGACTACAGAATACATAAATAATTTTGATAGAATGCAACAAATTTGAGTTCAAAAAGTACAGATATAAATTATATAAAATTATATATATAATTATATGATAATAATCAACCATTTCAAATGAAATTATAAATAAATATACGATAATAATATATAAGTAAATGATATATATTATATAATTATATATATAAAAATATAATTATATGATAATAATCAACATAAAAATTAGAAATTACAATAACAAAAATCAAAAAGCTAAATCTCCATAGTTTAAATAATAAATACGAATAATTTAAATAAAATTAGCATTCAATTAACGATTTGTTAGTGTTATTAAAAAAACAATATTATTTAATAAAAATACAGGGAAAAAAAGAAAAATTCTTAAATAATCATAGACAAATAACATTTTTAATTTAATCGCAGGATGTTTTTATCACAGAATTCTATTTTTAATTTCATAGCCTAGTAAAAAGTTAATTAGTTAAACGTATAATGCCACCTTGCATGTTTATTAAACAGTTTCCATACGAAATAAATTTTTAATTCAAACCTTATTATCCATTGTGTAATATATTTCACTTCAAAAAATAAAAGTGTTTTCTTATCACATGTTTGCATGCATTCCTCGACAATCTAACCATAGTTATCAAATAAACAAATGTAATGAATATCTTACCTTCAATTTCTCGTACAGACTGAAGTCAACTTCTCCGGCACGAATTTAGGTCGGTTGACTTTGGAATCTATGGTCGCTTTATCCAGGGTCAGGGATGCCACTTTTTCGAAGCACGTTTCCGTCCAGCGGAGGGACATCCCCATAGGAAGAGTGTCTTCTGGAAGGGGACGACTGGTGCTGTGGTGGTTCGCTACCATTCCCGTACAGATTTGCTGGCCTCAGACATTCTCTGAACCAGATATTGCTGATTTGCCATTCGGAACCGACGAACTTGTGACTGTTGGCCCAACAAACTTGTGCGGGGGTAGGACAACTTGCGATGTTGGGTCAGGTAAAAGGCAAGGTGGAGGAATCAGACCCCCTCTGTTGACGAAAGTGACCGGTGAGGTCGTGGATGTCCATGCTGCTGCTGGAGGAACTAGTACTCAGGTCTCTGCCACCACTGCTGTGGGACGAGGATTCGGCTTCCCCTATCGGGATTCGTAAATGGTAGGAAAGCCCATGGTAGAGAAGCTGGATTCTGAATGCGTGTCCGTCGCTGGGGTACAAGGTAAGGACTGTGTGGGACGTTTCATGACATTGGACATGGCGTCTTGCTTGGCTTCATCGCAAAACACGGTTATGTCACTGAGACTGCCGGGAGAAGCGTCTTGTAGCGTCGCCGTGCCATCGTCTAGCACCTGGGAATCCCCTTCCACAATTGAGTCATCCTCTCCTGCCTCATTGGGTGTCGGTAAGTGACTGTGAGTGTCCACGTAAACAGAGCTGGACATGGAACTTCCAGGACTCGGAGTGGATTCGACGACGACATCGGATCTGGGTCTTGCAGATGAAGTGTCCAGTTCGGGTTGAAACGGCTTCTTGCCTTTCTGTTTGGGTTCTCCGCTTTTTCCGAACCGGAATTTAGCACCGGTCTTGGCGCCATCGCCCGCCCCCGCCTTCCCTTCTTGTCGCCTTGCTGGCTGCTGAGATTTCCCATGCTGTCGTTCACGTGTTGTTCTTCGGACGACGATGATGACGAGTCCTCTTCGTCTGTCTCCCAACCCTCATACTGTTGTTGTTGTTGTGGATGCTGCTGCAGGTGGAGTTGTTCTTCTCCATCGGCAGAAAGTGGGCGACTGCGACACACGTACTGATTTCCTGTCGGATCGATTTTTGAGAGGCATGCCTGGCGGAGTCCACTATCTGGGAGGGTGCGAGGAGAGCAGTCGGCGTGTGCTGTCGTTCTCCGTTGCCATGGAGACGGGGTGTGTCAGGAGTGGCGTTCATGTCGTGGAGGATCGCCGAGAATTCTTCGTCTTGGACAGGGGGCAGTTCGAAACGCCAGAACAGCCATCCGTTGAATCTTTGCGACGTTCCGTCGTGTCCGGCAGTGGAACGAAGATTCTGAGTGGTATTCATCGGGATGGCTAGAGAGGAGCACGGGTCATTGCTCATCCATATCGCCGGTGTTACGGCCAGAAGACGGAAGAGTTCACTTTCTTTTAAATACTTTTATTTTCCTTCTCTTTTTTTTTTTAGTTAATTATTTCTTATTTAAAACTATTTTTTTTTTTTAATTGCGCAAAAATGATAAAAATAGTTAATTGAATATGAAATTCAAAGGTAAATTAGAAATAATTTGATTTTTAATATACTATGGATTGTTATTTTTAAAAAAGTTTAACAAAAATTAATTATTTTGGGGAAGTTACTTAAAAATAAAGATAATTTTATTATATCTTATTGTTTTGAATATAAAATCCCGAAAATAAATAGATGCTTCTAAATTGGTGAATGTTATAGAAATTGTTGTAATTGTTCAGTTGAAAAATGGATAATAATTCTTTATTTTATTTTATTTTGCTTTCTTTTTAAATTGTTTTAAAATGCAAAAATTATACAAATAATAAAGGTAAATTTGAAATCGACGATACGCATAATTTCTATTGTCCTTGAATAAACTATTTTAATTTTATTATCTTAATTTAATTAAAAAAATAACAATTAATAATAAAATATAATAATTTAATTATAACTTTTATTTTAATTTTTGCTTTTAAAAAGTTATTTTATAAACACGATAAAACAAAACAAAAATTTCTTTTTAAATTAGAGCTATATTTTGAAAAAATATAAAAAAAGTAGGAAATTGTATAAAAATAAATAAATTTGAAATTGCATAAATAACAAATATAAAATAAACTTGAAAATTTATTTCTTTTTGTATTATTATTATGACTTTTACTTTGAATTTACTAAAACAGTCGGAAAAATCTAGAGCTTTTTTTCAAAGCACCAAAATCACCTTAAATTTAATTTTTAGAATTGGAAATGTTTATTTTTAAGAACAACAATAATTTAAAGTTTTTTTATTATCTCCAGATATTTTTATGAACTTAAATAAAGTAAATAAAGTAGATAATGATAAATAGTTCAAATCAAAATAATTGTTTAATAAATATTTTTATTATGGATTTGTTTCTTATATTTTTCTTTTAGTTCAAATAATAAGCATTTAAATTTGAAATCGTTTTCAAATCGAAACCATAAATTTAAACAAATAATTACTAGTCGGTTTGTAAAAATGTTTTTTTTTTTTTGTAACTTAAATAAATAATTCTCTCATTTGATGTTTGAAAAGTGATATTATTTGTAACAAATATTTTTAATAAAAGTCATTTTTGCCCAGAACAATGAATCACTCACGTCCATATTTTTGATTAGAAGTGTTTGTTATTATTAGCTGCTTTAAATGAAATGTCATTTTCTTTTTTTAATTTTGAGGAAGAAATCTCAGAAGGAAAATCCACTGAACATAGAGTTCCTGCAAAGATATAAAAAGAAAATTTTGTTTTTATAAAGATAAATTTAAAATAAGAAAAAACATGATAATATTATTACTATAAATTATAGTATTGTACAATTAATGCTTCCAATTTCAGAGATAATACATTACATTGTCAAAAACGAACAATTTAGCTGCTATATAAATTTCATTGATTAAATTAAATATTGTTATTAATAGAAAAAAATCATGAAGAAATAAATAATAAATTTATGTTCTACGAATCAAAATTTTAACATAATATTTTTATAATGTTAACATATTTATTTTAATGCACTTTTTATTTAATATAAATTTCAAAAAACTATTAATGAGAAACTTTTTTTCTTATTATATAAATGCTTTTTTATCTTTTTTTGAAATTTTTTTATTTGTATAAAATAATGTTTCATAAAAATAAGAATATAATAGAACTTGATATGATATAATAAAAAACTTATTAAAAGCATAAAAAAACTAAATAACAAATTTTAAATATAAAATAAATTTATGTTCTATGAAATCAAAATTTTCACATATTATTTTATAATTTTAAACATATTTTATTTTAATGCACTTTTTATAAAAATACAGAATTTCAAAAAATTATTGATAAGAAATAATTGTTTGTTTAAACATCTACTGAATAATTTTTTTAAATTTTTATTTGTATAAGATTAAACAACTTGCCGTAAAATAAGAATATAATAAAAGAACTTGATATGAAATAATAATACAATAAAAATTTTATTATAAAATAACTAAAGGAAATATATTTCATATGCCATGAGAAATGCTAACATTTATGAAAAAAGAATTTTTTTAAAAATGAAATTAATTTTAAAAAAAATTAAATTTTTCTTATTTGAATTTATTACTATTTATTTTTGCACATTCATTTTGAAAATTTATCGACTATATATTTAATAGCTTAAAATTTATATTCAAAGAAAACAATTAGGAGTGTAACCGTGTGCTCCCTCCTCCCTTTGTGACGTTCAGGAGAAATGGTTAGTAGCCCTCGAAACTCCAACCCGGAACTGCCGCTGTGAAACGTTTAGTTTATAGTCTCTCACCCCGAGAGGAAATATATTTAGCATAATCCTGTATATAAGTTGGCCTACAAACTCTCATCAGGAGAGGAATATATATCGCGCATCGGAGCATACCTGAGGTATCTTTAAATGTGTTAAATATTGTCTCTAGTTAATTGTATGTGTGCTATTTATGAGTCTGTAAATAGAGCTGCGACTTCTCAAACCTGTGTCTGAAGTCTCAACCCAGCCAATGGACTAGTGGCTGGCGCTCTGTATCACATGTTTCGGGTTCGAGTCCCGGCAGTGTCATGGGTGTTTGTAGTGGTTCGGAATCCATTTTAAACTGTAGGTCCCGGTCTGTTTAGCCTAAAAAGTGTGCACAAGATGACCGTTGAGCGACAAACCAAACCAACTACACACACCCATTTACAATCCAAGGTGCATAATGATTTGTCTGAACCATCACATTGTATTTTCAGCTTGTATTTCTGGCATTGAAAGAGCATTTGTAACCGTGTTTCCTCCTACGCACTGCGCGGTCTGATGGCCAATTGGCTAGCGCTCTGGCCATTGGCACAGCAGGTTTCATGTTCGGATCCTGGCTGTGGCATGGATGTTTGTTATTGGTTCGAAATCCCCATTAAACTGTAGGTCCCGGTCTAATTAGCCTAAAGTGTGCACAAGATGACCGTATAGCGATAGACCAAACCATAAGCTACGCACTGCAAAATCGCCCTGTGGCGTGCAGGAGAAAATGATCAGTAGGCCTCGAGATTCTCATCCGAGGAAAAGTACAGCGCAAATCACGCGCTTCTGTTGAGAAACGTTTGACCTATAGACTTTCACCCACAGAAGAAGTATATTTCACGCATCCAACGTGTACCTGAGTATCTTTATTTTTGGTTTATTCGTGGAAACCTTCCACGAATCTATAATTAATGTCTTTAAATGTGTTAAATATTATTTGTCTGTAATTTTTTTTGTGTAAATAAAGCTGTAAATTCTCCAACCTGCGTCTTAATCAACGATTCAATTGTAGAAATAATAGTAATGACGAGCATCACTTGGAGCATTATTACACGAGTCGCTCATAAGCCATTGCAGTTAAGTCCCCCCCCCACACACAAAAAACATTGAGAAAAATTTTTGTTGTTTAATTTTGAAAATTTTTAGTTTATTAATTTGATCAGAAAATATACAAAGTCTTTTTCTAAGGGTAGATTCTGTAACAAAAAAAGAGATATGTACAAGTTTTGTAAATAATATCGTAAGTATTTATTGGGACAATGGCAGCATCTTTTTAGGACTTTACCTTTTGGCAGCTAAAAAAAAAAAAAAATTATAAATAAATAATACAATAATATTCGTTTTCAAAAGTTTTATGTTATCTTATTCTGAATTAACAAATCTAAATTTTGATTTCCACTGTTCTTAGTGTCCTGTCAAAGTTTGCATTCTGTGTTTTATTAGAGGTATATCATCATCATCATTATCAATAACACGACAGCAAAGGGAGGGTTGGGCCAAAGGCTTTCCTGGCAGGGAGGGGGTCAGCTTCCCTCACTTCTCATTGGAATAGACACTTTCTCAGCCCAATGGTCTATCATCAATCACGATGCAACAATTCATTATAGTCCATTTTTCATCTGTATTTGTTTCAACCTGTGAAGGTCGCACAGACAATCGCTAATTTTATGAGCCTCATTACACATGATACTGAATATCTGCTATCAGATTTGAGTACACGTTGTTCTCATTAATACAAAACACTAATTGCTGCGCCACGATGCTGCTTGTCTGCTGTCAAATTTGTTTGATGGGTTATTATTATGTACTTGTCAAAGAATATACATTCTTCTCTCCTGGGAATGAAATGCTTAAACTCTTCCCGTGAAAAAAAAATGCTACAGTTAACAACGAATATCGAAAGGAGAATAATTTAGTTTTCATTTCAAAGTTATTAAAAAAATATTAATTACGTAAAAAAAATATTAATAAAAAATGGACTCATTCACAATGGCTTCTGAAATTATTACACAACATATTCAGAAGCTATAAAAAAAAAAAGGGTTCTGTGACCTCGAAACAGGAAGTAACGAGCTAATCCACTGATAACTAAGACTATAATTTAATCCATTAAAATTTACAAATATCAGAAAAATAACGACAAATGGATTAAGCCGCATTGAATTCTGAACCTCACATGATGCTGATAACTAAATACATGATTATGCTTATCACGAATCCCGGGTATGCAGAACGAATCAATATTTTCACCAACGAGTATTTATACGTGATACGTGAGTAATTCTATACTTAATCGCGAAGAATTGTACTCTAAACACATTTGTTTTGTTCTTTTTTTTATTTTCAGTTACCAAACATTGTTAGCTTTTATTACAGTGTGCATCTCACTTATTTTCTTGTATTGTGAATATTGTGATACATAATTGAATATCACCCACCTTAAATTCATTCTAAAAAATAAATTTCTAGTTAACAATTCTGTAACATGCGTTGAAATAAATGAAAAGGTTTATTATATTTGAGTTTATTATATTTTACGGTATGCAAAAACTCTCTAATAGAGTTTTTTGCATACCGAGTTTTGACGTCCGTTAGCTTTTTCTCCCTAGCGCGCATGCTCATTGGAAACATTATTACAGATACACATGCGCAATTTCCTATGAGCATACGTGCTAGGGAGAAAAGATACCGGACGATTAAAATACGGTATGCAAAAACTCTCTGTTATCTCATAATTATCCTTTAAAAAAGATATTAAAGCATAAGTTCATTTGACGGATACTTTTTGAGTTTTGATAGTAACCAAGTAACAAGTATACGAAAATAGTTTCATGAAATAATTGTAATAATGCACACAGTACAAATTTATTATAAAAAATACATTCTATTTCATATTTATTAAAGATATAGTCTTAAATTATTAAATTAAATGTGGGGCAGAACGCTCTGTGGCATAAAACTTGCAAAAATGTATCACCAACCACAAACACAACAAAATGAAACCATCAGAAGTCATTTGAATTGCATAAAACTAACATATTTTCTAAGGTAGCATAATTATATTTAAAATCAAAGCATAACAACAACAAAAAAAAGAATATTTAATTTTATATGGAGTACAACAATAAAATATTTTAGTGAAAAATATATAAATAACAAAGATGTCAACTTCATTTTACAAATGTTTCCACGTAAGATAAAAATAATCATCTTTTATATAGTTCCTTCTTGATAAAAAATGTTTTAACTGTTTATTATAAATATTTTATTAAAATATGAATATTTTTAATATTATTGATTTATCCATCTTATTTTACATGTAATAATAAGCAAAAAAGTTATATAAAGTATTATAAGCAATAAACAAGTGAATTAAAAAAAAAACATTATGCTGAATAAAAGCAAACAATCTTACATTACTATTTCATTATAACAATTGAAATTTTGATTATCAAAGAAAACCAAATTTAAAATTGATACAAATAAAATTTACTGAAAAAGAATATTATTTATTTTTTAAAAAAAAAAAACTGTATTTTTAATTATACTATAGTATTGCATTTAATTTCTTTATATCCATTTAATTATTTTTACCCCAAAACTTTTTATCGTTAATCATTTGTAAATTTTATCTTCGTTACATACTTAATAAAAAATAATATTTAAAACTTATTCATTATTATTATTAAATTTAATAATAAGAGAACAAAAGAAAAAGAAATAAGAAAATACTTGCAAAAATTTAAAAGAAGAAAAGAATAAGTCGAATGTCCTTAAGTTGCATTAAAAAAAATTCTTACGAAAACAGTTCAAATATAATGACTTTATATCAATAAATTCTTATAGTTTTTTAAAACTATAATAATGTAGTTTATATTTATAAGAACCAAGTTATATAAAGGTTATTTTTACAACAAAATTAAAAAAATCCTAAACATTTTACAAATAAAAACACTTTTAATTAAAAAATGACTAAAACATTTTTTCTAACAAATTAAACTACCTGTAACAAAATCAGATATAAAAATACTGGTTATATTTTTAATCAATCAGAAACATTATGTAGAATCACACAAATATTCAAGGCAAAGCTCATACAAAAATATCTCAAAGTAAACTAACATAAATTATGTTATATACAGTTTATTTTTCATAAAAAGAAATTTAAAATCTTAAAAATGTTACAAATAAAACATTTTTAACTAAAAAGATTGCAAGAACATTTTTTTTTTCGCAAAGTTAAACTACCTATAACAAAACCAGATATAAAAATACTGATTATATTTTATTTAATCAGAAACAGCTCGTTGAATTGCAGAAATTTCCTCGGCAAAGCTCATACAAATTATCATGAATTAAAACTAACATAAATTATGTTATATAAAGTTTATTTTTAATTTAAAAAATGACTAAAACATTTTTTCTAACAAATTATACTACTTATAACAAAATCAGATATAAAAATATTGATTATATTCTATTCAATCAGAAACAGCTCGTTGAATTGCAGAAATTTCCCCGGCAAAGCTCATACAAATTATCTCGAATTAAAACTAACATAAATTACGTTATACAAAGTTTAGTTTTCATTAAAAAAAATTTACAAATAAAAATATTTTTAATTAAAAATGAAAGGATGGATAAAACCACGCAGTATTTTTAAATTAACTTATTTAAATAATTATTAAATACACTTTTAAAATCATTATTATATGCCTTTTTTAAAAAAATATTTTTATATATTCTCGTTTTACATACTTATTTTATAAAAATATTATAATCGATTTATTGGAATAATATTACTTAATAACATCTTAAAGAAATTAAATAATAACTACTCACCAAATTATGATTTGTAAAGAAAAATGAATTTTAAATTAACTAATTTCCTATTTAAAAAAACAGTTAAATGCATTGTTATTTAAAAAAATATTTTAAGAGTTATATGAACAGTCTGAATACCAACTCTTCAATGTCGGAAACTGAATTCTCTTGTAAAAAATATTTGAACAGATGTAAGAATTCATAGAATACAACAAGCATATTAAAAGCAGGAAACCACATAATGTATGGCAGATACCAATCAAAATAGGTAATTCCATGCAATTATCTCACGACAAATTTGAATATATGAATTACATAAGAATCCATAAGTGTGTATATTATTAATAATATATTTAGTTTAATTCAAAGGAATTGTTATTCATTACAAGGAACTCATTCATTGCTTTTTTTTTTTCAGAAGAAAAAAGATAAAAAGCAAATTAAATCAGTTTGAACACAGCATGAAAGAAGAGTTTAAAGATAAAAGAATTAAAAAATATATCATAGACGTGTAAACATACAGAATTATCTATAATAGAATTTAATTCATTACGTTTTTATTCACTTTGCTAACAAAGTATGTTTACAAATTTTATTTTAACATAGCGATTACAGAGGGAAAAAAAGACAAACAAATATAATGAAATTTTCATTTAAATATTTTTTTAGTTAAAATCTACGAGAAAATCCAAAATTTACATGATAAAAAAGTATTGGCAAAATTATGAAATTGACAAAATTATGAGCGAAAACAAAATCAGTATATGTTTAGTACTTTGTATGCATATCTTCTGCATCTATAACAGCTTGTAATCTATTTCTCATGCAGGAAACTAAGGTCTTTGTTGTACTGTTGGGAATTTTTGTGCTACTCTTGCAAGAGTAAACGTTTGAGGTCGTCTGTACTTGAAATTTTATGTTTCTAGATTCAGCAGGTGCCATAAATTTTCAATTTGATTGATGTCAGGCGATTGAGGTGGGGTTTTTAATTGACGAGGAGCATTGTAGAGTAGCCATTCACGGGTGAGATTCGCTGTATGCTTGGGGTCATTGTCTTGTTGAAAAACGAATGATGTTCCCAAGCCAAGATTTTGGGCACTGATTTTTAAGTTATGGCGCAAAAATATCAATGTATGTACGTGCTGTCATAATACCATCAATAAAATGCAGGTTGTCAATTCCATTAGCTGCCATACAGCCCCAAACTAAGACGCTGCCTCCACCATGTTTTACAGTAGCAGTTAAATGTTGCTTTTCCAATTCAGTATTTGGCCTCCTCCACACATATCGTCGTCCATCACTGCCGAAAATGTTAAACTTTGATTCGTCGGAAAAAATAACTGTGTTCCAAAACTCTTCAGATAAATCCACGTGGGATTTTGCGAAATCTAACCTCTTTCTCCTATTTATTTCCGAGATGAATGGTTTCTTTCTAGCTGCCCTTCCATAATAACTTCTCTCGTGTAAAACATTCCGTACAGTCTGTACGCTGAAAGTCTTTTGCGAAGTGAAAGCAACATCTCTAGCTATCTGGGGTGCACTCATTTTAGGTTTTTCTTAACCTTGTTAATAATGACACGTTCTTCTCTTGTAGAAAATATTCGAGGTCGTCCACTTCTAGTCTTATTTTTCGTTGATCCTGTTTCCTTGAACTTTTTAAACACTTCTGACAGTAAATAAACTTATATTGAACTGCACTCTTATAGCACGATATGTTAAACCTTCATTTCTGAGCCTAATAATCGTGTTTTTAACATTAACGTCCAAGTCCTTCGATTTCGAAGTCATTTTACTGCAATAATCGCAAAATAATGCATAGACACTTTTGGAGTAGTTTTGCAGACTTTATAACGGTAGAGTTTCTTATCAGTCGAAACACGTGACTTCAATGTAACAAAATTTGCATAGCAGTTAAAACTTTGCCAATACTTTTTGACATGCAAATTTTCGGTTTTGAAAGAAAAATCGTAGAAAATGCAAACTAAAAATAAAATTTTTACTATTTTTATATATCTAAGATGTCTTGTATTTAATTACGACAACTAAAATTGCATAAAATTTTATTTATTTGTCAATATGAATAAATTAAGGCAATTACCAATACTTTTTTTACCCACTGCATATCAAGGTAATTATCGATTCAAATCGTCATAGCACAACACGTGAGATTCCAGAGCAGCTCGATGTATCGCATAAATGCATTCAAAAAAAAAAAAAAAAAAAAAAAAATTAAAACAGCTTGACTATGTCAAGAAACTCAATTTATGGATCCCTCATCAGCTTAATTATAAAGGATTCTGCACTTTGAACTTTTACCAAGAAACCAAATGATTAATTCATACGTGCACGTTCAGCAACCCACCAAATTGAGCGATGTAACAGGGTGGCTGAAAGATTCATAGGCTGACACATAGATGGCGCTACTAGTATTAAATCCATATGATTTTTAGTTAGCCCTAACCTTTAAAAGACACGTGTATAAATTTGACAGCTGTTGCACTGTTAGTATGGGAGTTATAGCATTTTTAGTGAAGCAACTTTTGGTAGTTTGAAAAAAATGGAATTTCGTGTGTTAATAAAGCATTACTTTTTGGCGAAAAAAAAAAAATACTATTGAAGCCAAGGCTTTGCTTGATAAACATTATTTGGACTTTGCACCAGGAAAATCAACCGTAGAGAAGTGGTTTGCTAAATTTAAATGATGCGAAATGAGCACCGAGGACGTATGCACGCAGTGGACGCCCCAAAGAGGCTGCTACCGACGAAAACATCAAAAAGTCCACAAAATAATTTCTGATAACCGTAAAGTGAAGTTGATCGAGATAGCTGAGACCCTAAAGATATCAAAGGAACGTGTTGGACATATCGTGAATGAATATTTGGATATGCGAAAGCTCTGTTCAAAGTGTGTACCGCGCGATCTCACAATCGGCCAAAAACAACAACGAATTGATGATTCTGAGCAGTGTTTGGAGCTGTTCAATCGTAATAAACCTGAATTTTTTTGCGTCGATATGTGACAATGGATGAAACATGGTTCCATCATGTCACACCGGAGTCTAATCGAGTCAGCCGAGTGGACTGCGCGTGATGAACACTAAAAGTGCTACAACTTCACTAAAAATGCTATAACTCACATACTAATAGTGCAACAGCTGTCAAATTTATACACGTGTCTTTTGAAGGTTAGGGCTAACTAAAAATCATATGGATTTAATATTAGTAGCGCCATCTATGTGTCAGCCTATGAACATTTCAGCCCACCTGTCAGTTCAAGAAAAACGACCAGAATTTGCAAATTGTAAGAGTGTTGTTTTCCAGCATGATAAGGCAAAGCGCCGTACATCTTTAGTCACTCGTAAAAAATTATTGGAACTAGATTAGGATGTGTTAACACAACCACCATATAGCTCTGACGTTGCGCCTTCAGATTACCTTTTATTTCGTTCCATGCAGAACTCTTTAAATGGCAAAATTTTTTATGACGCTGATGATGTAAAATCACATTTAATTCAGTTTTTTTGCAAAAATCAGAAGTTTTAGGAACATGGAATTATAACACTGCCTGAAAAATGGCAAAAAGTTCATTCACAAAAACGGACAATACATAACTGAATAAAGTTAGATTTTTAAGCAAAAATTTTGAATTTGCCTTCTGAATTAAAATCCGCAATCACTTAGTTGCCAACCCTATAGTTGTTTGCATAACTAATGAGTTTCTACACACAACATGTTTTAGAATATCAAAATTTTTGTTATATGTTAGAGAGTTTTGAATTAACCCTTTTTTTTTGGGGGGTTAGTAAAGCATAAAAAGTTAACATTAAAATATTTATAACTCAATAACTTAATAACTCAACACGTTATAAAGCAATATCAATGCTCATATACGGCGAGTTCTTTGTTGAAAGATTGTATATGATAGGATTATCAATAGTTCTTTAACAGATTTCAATATTTTATTTATACTAATTTTAAAATAAATATATGTGTCAGCATTAAAAAAATTAATTAATTCAGTTAAAAAAATCTTTGAATCCATATATTATAAAAGATAAATAAAAAGAACCATTCATTCCGTAATCCTTATGATTTAATTTTATGGTAAAAATAATTTATTTCAAATATTTTAGTTATTCAGAACTATAATAAACATTTATGAGATGTTTGTGAATAGAGCGACCATCTTGGTCGTTAAAATGTAGTTGGCATGAAAAATGTGACCTATAATAAAGCCAATAAAAAAATTGGAAGAAAAACTACAATAGTAAAAAAATAACGAGAGCAAATTTGATTTTTTGAAAAACTGCATTTGTAATGTGAAATTTTTGCCAGGAGATTCATTTTTTTTTTTTTTTTTTTTTTTTTTTTTTTTAATATAAAAACATTTTGGCACACGCACAAATATACAGAAC
Source organism: Caerostris extrusa (assembly GCA_021605095.1). Lineage (NCBI taxonomy): Eukaryota > Metazoa > Arthropoda > Arachnida > Araneae > Araneidae > Caerostris > Caerostris extrusa. The sequence goes on from BPLR01012393.1 coordinate 50,508, forward strand.
GGAACGAAATCCCTATAAAATTATTCAAGTTTAAAATCCCATTTAAAATGTATAATAACTTAAAAATATTAATACAAAATTAAGGATGGTGGATTTAATTAAACTGTTTTTATACCTATTTCTTTTTCACTTTTAACGGTGATATTTAAGTTGTATCTAGTTGCAGAAATGATGCATAGATTTGTATTAAAGCAGAGCATATGTTTTTGGTGTCGTATCCCTCATGGAAGGAGAGTTTGGTTGGGTTTGTCACTCTACGGTAAATCATTGCACACTTCAGGCTAATTAGACAGAGACCTACTGTTTAATGTAGATTACAAACAATCATTACTACTATTACACCACATCATTGTGCCTAGAGCTGAGTTGCCCTTTTACAGTTTGGGAATGATGTGGGTGAGAAGAAGTCTGATTGGGTTCTGTGACGCTCTATGGTCATATGAGACCGGGACCTACGGCTTAAAGTGGATTCCGAACCACTACAAACATCCATGACACCACCGGGACTCCAACAAGCCTATGGTACCGAGGGCCAGAGCACTAGTCAATTGGCCATCAGGCCGTCATGGAAGGAGGGAAGAGGGTTGCAGCTTCTGCTGTGATGGAGCACCCGAAGGTAGAAGTCTGACTTCTGCTCCGTGTCGCTGAAGAAGGAGGGCAGTGCCTTCCGGGAGGACTTTTTAGGGAAACTACGCCGCGTGCAATAGCACATAATTTATAAATATGAAAAAAAAAAGAAGGACAATAAAAAGCTCGAAAATTATCATATATATTTATAACATATATAAAAACTCGCAAAAAAAAACAAAAAAAAAAAATAATAAAAATATAAAGTAAAAAATATCGAAAATATAAAAAAGCTCGAAAACGAAGAAGCTCGCAAATTATCATATATATTTATATAAAAACTTATATATATATATTACGTTTAACATATATAACAAAAAATAAATAATATAATTTAATAAGAAGCAAAAAAAAAAATTGTTGCGCAATATGATATAAATTTAATAAATTTTAGTTTTAGGTTTAGGTTTGTCAAGAGCTAAATTAGTCAAATGGTTTTAGTTAGCGATTATTGTTCAAAACAAAAACTGTTTCTTCATAAATATGTGATAATCCAAACAGACTTGCACGTCTTATTGCACTACTTAATAATAACTACATCTACATGATTTAACTTAATTTTAAAATGGAGCATGTGTTTGGCAATAAAGATCTCAGAAATAAAAAAAAAATAGGCAAGGATAAATCCAGACTGGAATGCAATAATAATAATAAAAAAATACTGTAGAAAATATTTTTAATATTTAAAATGTTTACGTTTTTATTGAGCAAAAGCAATTTTAATCATTTATCAAATTTTTGAAAATGTTTCTATAAATTATAATTTTTAAAAAGGACATAAGATGGATTCTGGACATAAGATGTCCTTTTTACAATACGGAACTGTAAAAAGGACATAGATGAAGCGAGCTTCGGCTGTGCACCCTAGTTCAGAACGTCACAGAATTTCTCACTCTTATCACACCTCCCTGAGTCATTAACAGCTTCCTGTATTGTGCGACGTAACAGCAAAAGGCAGCTAGCCATACAACTTAATGACTTGCATTAACATCCTGTCATATTAAAAAAAAACGAATAATGCATATAAAATCAGTAACATTTAATGGGTAACTTAAAAAATTAACTTTACCCTTTGTATTCTTTTTTTAACAGTTGATTGTTACATAATCCTCCGAATTTATTACTTTTTTTTTTATGACTTCAAATCATTTTTTACATTGAATTAAAAAATAATTCATAATTCATGGACATTATTCGTTATAGACTTCGTCAATTTTCAACAACTTCAAGTCAGTGAGCAATCGCAAAATACATATTGGAAATACTATAAGCAGTGTAATATTTTTCTCAGGGGGACGAATTTCATAAAATTATTAGTTATTAATCAGTTTTATTTTATTTTCATTCCCAGAAGACAGGAATGTATATTCTTTGACAAGTATATAATAACAACTCATCAATCAAATTTGACAATAATAATTGATTAATATCGTAAGTAGAGTGTTTTTATACTAATGAGAACAACCTGCCACTCAAATCTGATAGCAGATATTCGGTATCATGTATAATGAGACTCACAAAAATTAGCGATTCTCTGTACGACCTTCCTATATCGAAAGAATTATAGATGAAATAAGGACTACACTATACCATGAGTCATTCAATCATGATTTGTGATTGAATGACCATGAGCTGAGAAAAAGTCTACTCCAAAGAGAAGTAAGGGAAACCGACTTCCCCCTCTTGACGGATTTTCTTAAAAGGATGGTTTTGGAGAAGAAAGGAGTGAGTTCTGCGATAAATTGACCAGAAGTGTTTTTCTTTTCTCTAAAGTCACTAAATATGCCTCACCATGACTCACCATGGGGCTGTTGCGCCAATGATGATGATGAGAAAAATTGCACAAAATACTGCGAATCATTAACATATAATTTTTTTTATGTGTAATGTAAAACAAATATTTAACAATAAAAAAATATATTTATTCTTATTAATTTAATAAATATTTATATTATAAAATAAATATTCATTCATAAAGAACACATTGTACATAAATAATCTGCATTGATTAAAAGATATTAACATCAGTAGAATGCTATGCAATAAACATTTACAAAAATATAAGAAAAGCAGAAAATACTTATTTAAGTAAGTAGTAAAAAAAATTAACATTCATTTAAAAAATGCACTAATATATCAAGCTATTTTTTCCACTACGTTGACAATAGAGAAAACAGGAATTCGTTTTCTGACATCAGTTGTCAATCAAATCTATGATCCAGTAAATGCTATACAAACATGACATTCAAGAATTTAGTAAACGGTGTTTGCAAAACTATCAAATATTCTCTTTTAAGGAATATTTGCTAGCTGATTTTGAAATATTTATAAAGACGAATTAAAATTTTCAAAACCAAAAGTGATTTATCTAAAAACAACATGAAATAGAACTTGGTTTGGAATTTCACCGGATTTATCAAGCCATTAAATAATTTCTTTTAATCTGCAGAAAAAATAATAAATTCCAGCAAACGTAAAGATGTCTGTGGTTTAATTTTTTTTTTTTTAAACAAACTATAATCGTCAAGCAATTAATTATGTTAAGAATAAGAAAATTAAAGAAAATTCAGAAAACGCAATTAAATAAAAGCATTACACAAAACAAGAACGACAGAGAAAACTTCAACGAGTTGTTTTCAACGAGTTGTTTTCAATGTTAAAGCGTTTTAAGTTTCAAGTATTAAAATTATCGAATAACGCATTTGTTTACTTTTGCTACATGAAGAACATTATTGGATGTAATTAATTCAGTTATGTTAATAAGAAAATAACTTAAAATTTCAATTAATAAAAAGTAGCAAGATAAATATATTCTTACTGTCAAAAACAAATCCTGTAATAAATATATTTTATATATGTTAAAACGAAGTAAATTTCAAATATTAAAATTATCCAAGAACTATTATTATTATTGCTATGTTGAAAACGGTATTAAATGAACAAGCAAAATATATATACAAATTACCTGTTTATTCAGTGAGTAGTCGAGTAAAAAGTAATCCTTGCTTTTGTTCCTCACATATATTATATCCGATCCAATGTTGTTTAAAAATCTGATTAATCTGACTAAGAAATTTTCGTCCTGTTTTACAGACTTTAAGTACAAAGCATAGCAGCGCCCACTATCAAAAAGCACTTTCAAAAGATTGTCATTAAAATAACCTTACTCAAAAGTAATAAATTTTATTCTAGACACAATACTTGATAATAATCTGTGATACAATTAATTAGACAAAGTTGGCAAATTTTATGGAGTGCCAAAAAGAAGAAAACGTTATTTTACTTCCAATTAGAGATGAACTCAACTCTAATGCAGACAATCGTCAGATTTATTACAGGTTTTTTGGTTTTTTTTTTTTATTCCAACAGCTGGGATATCTACAAATTATTTTATTTTAAAAATTTATCTTCTATCAAAGTTCATAACAAATTAATAAATCATAAAATTTAGAATTTAATGTAAGAAAACAAAAACGTATAACAGCACCCTTAAAAAGTAAAAAAAACTATAGAATTCCAAACGATTTTTTAAATTTTTCATCGTTTTCACTTTGGAAAAAATTGTCTTTGCTTTCAGCAGACGATCTCTTTTAAAAACAATTTTAAATTAATTTTTTTTTTTTTTAGAATTATTTTTTTTTACTAAAATTGTTTAACTGTACTTTCAATTAATTTGTAAATAAATATTACATATAAAAAAAAGCTCGGAAGAAAATTAAAACCAAAATTGAAAGTTATCAGCACGAAAAAACCCGCTCCAGAAAGAAAAAAGACATAAAAGCTGTACGTGACTAAATTTGCACACATTGAAAGGCTGATAAATTAGAATTCATAAAAATGAATTTTTTAACATCATCAAGAATGAATTATCAGTTCTTAATGAACTTTTAAAAATGGAAAGATAGTTTTTAGACACTCTTTATTACGATTACGATTAACGACTCACCTCTTACGATTGATATTTGAGAATAAAAATTTTCAGTAACTTATTGAACATAGTGTGAACAATAAAAAAAAATCACAGTAACTGAATGTCATGCTGTTACTGCATAGAATTTCTTTTTGGTGTTCATATCTTATTCATAATTAAGACAAAAATTAGTGGAACTGTTTTTTAGTAAACTTACAAATATTATGAATAAAACTAATAATCGGAAGAGGGTATCAAAAAATTCTCAAAAAAGATTACGACAAACTTCATGTATACTAATAAGCGAATAAATTTAAAAATTCAGCATAAATTGCTTAAAAAATTTGTAATGCATTATTCCGACTAGTCTCGTAAAAGCAATTAGATTTTATTTTTTCTACATGTAATTTAAAATGAAAAAAAAATTCTCAAAACTTTAATACTTGGTTATATGAAGCATGCTTTGTTATTTTAACGTAAAAAATTACCTATCATTTTTTATTTATCATCTCTCATTATAATTGTATTCAACTGAAATTATGCAGAGTTATTTCATTACAGTTTCCAATGCTTTTAATTAAATGCATCTGTTTGAGAAACACTAAAGGAAGTTTATTATCATGCATTTGTTTTTAAAACTTATCGTTATGATGGGGAAAACGAATACATGATTATTCAGAATAAAAAGAAATGTAGTTGCAATATTCTGAGAATCTTAAAAAATTCCTTTTAAAAAAATCGAAATTAAATCCTTCATTTTTAAAAAAAGTAATATATTTTTTATTAAATACGAATAATAAACTAAATCAAATACTAATTTTTTCCAAATTAAAAAAATAATATCTGGTGAGAAAATCAGAGATTTTTCTGTTTTACCATGGAATTCAAAACTATATTACGTATTTTTATGGGATTTATCCAAAAATTAATGTTCTTCTGAAATCTCAAACACAATTTATTGGGAACTTTTTTCATGTGTGGAATATGATTACAACAATAGAAAGCGAGCATCCATACACTAAACGAATATGTAATTACGAATTTTAGCGAACGAATAAGAATAAAGAATTGTTAAGTAAAAGCTCAAAGTAAAAAGATTATTTTATGTCACTTATTATTTCTTAATGTCACTTTCCTAGTTAATAATCAAGGAGTTATCAAGGGGAGCAAAAATCAGTGGAATTAGCCAACAGAACAAATGTTTTTGAGATATTAACGACATCCAATAGAACGAGATCATAGATGAAGAAGGTTATTATTTTTGCTATTGATCAGTAGACAGGACGAAGAGATTACGGTATAAAACTTCGACATAATGTTCTTTCTCCCAACACTTCAAGCGGCCTGATGGTCCATTGGCTAGCACTCTGGCCTTCTTTGGTACCACAAGCTTCTTCAGGTTCTAATCCAGGCGGTGGCATGGGTATTACGCATGTTAATGGTTTCCTGAATCCACTTTTAAGCACAGGTCACAGTCTAATTAGCCTAAAAGCGTGCACAAAATGACCACAGAGAGATAAACCAAACCACTCTTCTACAATGCAATAAACCCAAGTGGTTGATTACGGATACCATTGTAATTTCCTGAATTAATTACCAAATTTTCATAAACGCATGAAACAGATAATAGACCCTAAATAGTCAGAACAAAAATTTTTTTGAAAGGGCCATAGTTCGCCTGATATACTGCATTTCAGTATAGCCTACTGAAATCATATTTCGTATCAGAACGTGCAGAAGTGAATAATTCCGTATTTTTGGGGGTGCGACAATAGATCTACCTCCTAGTGGTGCACCCTGCAATATCCTAGGCGGCTACAAAATCTACTATTATCGGCATGCAGCAACACACCAAGAGTGGTCATCTTTTGTGAGACTTCGTGCATGTCACAATGGATTGCTGGTGGGCTGTCCCCAATCTAAGAATGTTTGAGATTCAACATTCCTTTGCCAGCTACGATGTTAAGATTTGCGATGGGCTATGACTGTTTGGCGCGCCATTTGCACCACACTGGCCTTTTGATAGCCAAATTGACTGCTCTGTGGGAAACACGAGATTATGGACACCGAAAGCATCCCACTAGCAGGATGCCCGGCCTTTCATAGGGACTCCGAGGTGAAAAGATATTGGAGCGCTAGAACTATGCTGATGAGACATTGACTTTCTCTTATTGTTTTCTTTTTTGTGTGTGTGCGTGTTTACACTGTTTTGATCTCATAAGAGTGTGTCGTTTCCTCTTGCCATCGGAAATAATAATAAAAAAATTTATCTTAAATTTGTAACATGAAATTTTTGAGACTACAGCTTGAAATTTTCCGACAAGGTAGGATAAAATTTTCCGAAATAACTAGCTTCAAAAAATTTTCGATTCATAATCACCCATGCAGCAACTTCAGAAATCAGTAAGGGATTTTTCATGTATACTTTATAAAGTGCAGTACTCCTGATTGAAAGAAAAATAATCTGAAACATTACATATTTCTATAATGATAAATTTGAAAGATGATCCATTCTTTTTTAGGAGAATAATCTCAAAATCGGCATGATTCCGTATAATTTTTCTATTGTACAACAATCGCAAAACGGATTAAAGAAAAAAGAGAACAATTTGTTGAACAGCGCAAACTACAGTACAGGACAGTAAAAACTGCTCCGACTTGTATACGTCAGAACAATGTTTCGCGGGAGAAACGCGAGAAATATTTAAATGGAATCAGTCGAAAGAGAAATGTGTTTTTGCTCATTACTTAATCCAGCAGAAAGCCCATGAACCTTGACGACACAGCAAGTCGTGGAGAGAATAGGTGAATGCGAAATGTCATCTCTTCCACCTGCGTCCTGTCATTCAACCCGGCCTATTGGGCCATTTCTAAGAAAGCCTTTTCCTTGATGAACAATCGGTACGGGTAGCTGTGCATCAGGCGAGCATGACAAGTGATTCAGAAACAAAATGACATTCTTGCACAGTAAAATCTGGAAATTCTGTTGTTGTTCTTTAAAAATCTATTCTCGCATCTTTAAATATTTATAATAGTATTAAGTTGAAGCCTTACTCTAGATATTATTTCTTTTTTACAGCACCACAGTTGTCATTATCGTTAACTGGCACTCACAATCACAAAGTCAATCTATTCGCATCACTTTAGTAACTAAACTATTGAAAATGTATAGATAATATTATAGTATATATATATATATATATATATATATATACACATATTTATATATTGACTGTAGAGCGTTAGTGTACGGCTGACAAACCCTACCCCCGTAAAAGAAAGCATCTCTCGTCTCGAAATCTGCCAGTACGCAGATAGCCTTGATCGAAATGGGGCTGTTGCGTCAATGATGATGATGATATATACGTATATATATAGTCTCACAGTATTATCGATACAGCATTTTAACAATTTAGTTACTAAAAAGTGATGCAAATATGATTGACTTTGTGATTGTGAATGCCAGTTATTTAATGAATCTGATGAACATGCTTTGAAAATTCTTATGAAAAACGGTAATGGCCACTGTGAAACAGTAAAAGATAATA
>BPLR01012394.1:0-19821 GCA_021605095.1 Caerostris extrusa
CTGCCATTGCTGTATCGATGTCATAACGCTTGATGCCTTTTAATTGGTTATGAGCGACAAAATCTCTTTTGAAAACCGAAACGCAGTTCAGTTGTTATTTCCATGTGTGTTTTATTATACAAATAATAAGAACACGGATCATAAAATCAGCACTGTCGATATCATTTCTTTCGGAAATGCCGAAAGAAATTAAATATAAAGATTCTTCAAGGTTTTCGTTTGATGCTAAAAAAGAAAGAATTAAAAGAAAAAGTGAATCTATAGAAGAGAGAGAAAAAAGATAGATTTCATTGCATATAACAGTGCTACAAAACTTCAAAATAAATTAGAAGATCAAGTTAGTTTCTTTATTAATTTCTAAATTTATTAAATATAAAAGATTAATTAAATATAAAGATTCTTCAAGGTTTTCGTTTGATGCTAAAAAAGAAAGAATTAAAAAGAAAAAGTGAATCTATAGAAGAGAGAGAGAAAAAAAGATAGATTTCATTGCATATAACAGTGCTACAAAAACTTCAAAAAATAAATTAGAAGACAAGCTAGTTTCTTTATTAATTTCTAAATTTTATGTCGTTTTTTTTTTTTTCTTTTTAAAATAAATTGAGAATCCATATTTTTAATTTGCAATGTTTTTAAATCTATCTTTCAAGATAAGATTTTCACCAATCTGTTAAATAAAAGTTGTTTTAATTATCCAGAAATACTTTTTGTTTGTATATAAAGATGTTTTACAAAACGTAAAATTGAAGAAAAATTTTATATAAATAATATTTTTATATTTTATTTTACATTTTTTAATTTTAAAGTAAGACAGATTTTATTATAACGTACTTATACTTATCTTTTTTTATGAGTAATTTCAGATTTATTCCCAAATATTCTTTGAGTTCAAAAAGTTTTATTTTTTAAATTTGTTTTTTAATTCCATTTTTTTAAATTCTCTCGTTTAAGAATATTGTTTATCTAATATTTATAATTAAATTATTTATTAGCAGTTTTTTTCTGTAAAAATACAATTTTATAAAATTGAATATAAAAAAAATGGAAGAAATTAAAGAAGCATAGAAAAATTTTTTACACTTCATTTAAATTAGTTTTTTAATATTTGTTTGAATTTATTTTATTTCATTACAAACTTAAAACCTTTATAAAAACATAATGTATAAATATGATAAATTATTACCCAAAAATATTCATTATTTGAAATTTATAATATTTTCATTTATTTATAAATATAGTTTTGCAAATTTTGAAAAACAATTTTTATTAATTGATATTCCACATTTATTCTTTTCGTTGTAAAAGTATGCTTCTAAATATGAAGTCTTATCCTGAATTGAAGTATAAATTAAATATATAAAAAATTATAATTATGAGGCTGTAAAAAAGCATTTTATTGGTTTAAGATTAAATTCAAAGATTTCGAGCAGAAAAAATTCATGAAATCCAAGATATGGGAGGAAAAGAATGTTACTATATTTTAAATAATCTGAAAACTTTTGTAAATCAATTGTTATGTTGATTAATGATTTAATTTTTAGGTGGCGCAAACAACACATTCCAATCAAACATTTCTTACAGAAAATAGTAATGGCTATCAAAATGGTAAAATTTTGTTTATTAACATTTTTATTTTTTTTTTATTATATTAATGAATTTGAATCAAAATAAATAAATTTTCCTCTTTAACTCTTTTTTTTACCTGTATATGTTTTGTAATAAAAGTGTTTGTAGATTTTTTCTTTCTGTGTGATCTTATTCAAAAATAATATGAATTATGTTTTAGTTTAATTTTTGAACTGAATATGTGTCAGTCGAAAGTAATTGAAATTTTCAGGAAATAAGAAATGAACTATCAATTTTTTTCCTTAATTGTACATAAAGATTTGTTTTAAATGTGAAAAAATTTAATTTTTATTCAAATTTATTTTTGATAACTTATTTATTTAGAATTCATTTAATATTTGTTTATTACTTAATGTTTGATCATATTTTTCAATACAGCTAATGAAAACATCACCAAAATGTTATTATTAAGAATAATATTGAAGAATTTCATGCAGTATATCTAGATATGTAAATATTCAAATTTTGCTACAAATTGAAAAGAAAAATATGAGAAATTTGTGTGAGAAAAAGTAAAACTAGTGTTAAATCCCCTGGCACATATTATTTGATAGGTAATGTCTTGCTTATAACAGAAATTAAACAAAGTTTTAATGAACAAAAATAACATACTTAAGTAAATCCACATTTCCTCCCTCCACCTTCTTTTAAGAAATTTTATATGAAAATTTTTAATTTTATTAAAATGTAGGTATAAAAATGAAATTGTCAATACATTTTTGGATAAATCCATCTCTTCGAAAAGTTTACTTTACAGTTTTATTTTCATAAGTATAATAAAGAAATTTAAAAAAATAATTTTTAATTATAAAATATATCATCAAAATTCCAATCAAAGATTGTAAAATGTAATGCATTTTAGTTATACTTCATTATTTCTTTTTGATTTGCAATTCTGAAATATATAAATATTTCCATAAATAGATGACTTTCTGTTTAATGAACAATAATAAATACATCTATAATTGTCATTTAAATGTGGAAATATATGATCACTATGAAATTTCATGAATGTTTTGTGTTAAGCACTACACAAATGATTAAATTTGCAGTTTTATTGTGCATAACATAAGGCCAGTAGAGGATATTGGTTGTGCATCTACCACAGTCCGTAAATAGTTGCTCTGAGGTACACTATATTTAGTTCATGTACTGCAGAGGGATACTTTTAACATCATCATCTCTTTATGTCATCGTCAAAGCAAATATCAGTAGTTATTGGAGTTTGAGAGGGAAAAAGAATTATTGGAATGATAAAACTAGATTATCAACGTAACAGTTGCATCATTCTGAAATTATTGTAAAAAGGTTTAAAGACTTATGAACTAGAGTATGTTCACATTCACAACTTCGGACTCAAGGTGACCTTAAACTATTGATTCTCAAACTTTATTGCCCTACTGTCTCCTTTGGAAAAAAAATTAATGTACTCTTGAGAAGCAACAAATACAAAAATATTGTAAACATTTTATGTTCTTTTTTATATATATCTCTCTATATATATATACCTGTGTTTGGATAAGAAAGGCAATAGTATTTAGTTAAGAGGAAAATATCAATGAATACTTAAGTCACTTGTGTTTATAAGTTGAGATTAATAACTATTAGTGATGAGATCAACTGTTTGATGATAATTTATTTAATAAATAACTACTAAAGGCTTTTTAAATTACAACTTTTATTTAATGTATAAGTAAAAGTTAGGGTTTTATATATTCTGTATATACATATCATATTCTCAACGAGTTATTAAATACACCTGTTCTTGCTGTAAGCTAGACTCAATCATCTACTAGTATTTTGTTGTTAAGAACTGTTGGTGGACTTAATTGCCAATTTTTATAACTTGCATTTTATGTTTTTGTCTGAAAATAATTTTACATAACAAATAAAACATGTATGATTGTTTTTTACCTTATTTTTGTACTTTTTTTTTTCTTCTTATGCTTTCTCTGCCTTCTTATTTTTATTAAACATATCTAAATGCAATCAGGCTACTATCAGCCCCACCTTTCCCCAATCATTTCAATGCTTCTGTGGCCAATTGCTCAATTTGGGAAGCAATGCCATAGACAATCAGTCATTGAGACGTTGTCTCTGATATTCACATACAGTTGACTACTTCATTGTTCAACATCTACACACAAGCAGCTTGATCTGTATAGGTCTGTGTTTGTCTGTACTGTTGTGAAAACAATCTTTTGCTATCATAGTGTCTGATGTGTACCTATAACAAACACACATTGTAACCTCTGTTTGGAGTGCTGCTCATTTGGTAAAATTGTATTGCAGAGAGGTGACAAATAGTGATTCACTTTGGGTTATGATGGCAATCATGTACATGTTTAAAAGGCCTGTAGTAAGAATTTTGTATATGCTTTAATGCTGCTACAGTTCAATTTCTATGTATGCATGTTTGACAAATGATGATTTTATACACTTATATGGTAGATATGACATTTGATTTCCTTAGTAATAACTCTACGGTACCTAATGGTATAGCTGGATATTCAAGAAATCTTTCCTGAATTTTAATATCTTGCTTCTCATAACAGGGCACCCAGGACACTTTCTCCAACTAGATAATGCTTGGCCATCTATAGCAAGAGCTAAAGCATCACAGTACTGCCCAATTTACTAACATACTTCTTTTGCTCCAGCACCTCTTTAAATGAAAAAATTTGTGGTCAATGAATTGTGCAGCATACGATTTAATTGAATTAGATTACTTTTTTACAGCAATTTTCGCTAGATATCCTAATTAACATACATTCGTTAATGACCAATTATATTTTTATCATACATTCAAATTAGAAGTGCCCAATGAGGTACTGACCTGTATTTATTTACAGAATGAGTGTCTATTATCCTGCAAAAATGATTTGAGGCTTGAAAATGGTTTACAAAAAAAATGAAATGACAAATGAGTTTCTATTATCCCCAAATTTTTTATAACTCACATTATATTACCAAATATATATTAATTTCTAATAGGTTCTGGCAGTTCTTTCTTACTATGCAAATTTTCAAAGCAATAAATACATAACTAAATATTTTATAAAATTATGATATAATTTTATATTTCAGCCTTAGAACCACCAGATCTAATAGAATCAAAGGATCAATCACTTGATCAAAGCAGCTTTCTTATTGATACGTCCACAGATATTCAAAGTAGCCAATTATTACAAGAATCTATGCTTACATTGCAGCTGTCCCTTGAAGATAGAGCAACATTTGAAGTAATTATTAAAAATATTATACCTTTATATATATATTTCTGACTTTTGTAAAACATATTTTATTTTAGCTAGGCTTTAGAGAGTAATTGTGTTTTAATAAGTCTTTGTCCATTCTCTTTTTGTTTCTTAACTCTTATTTTAACTTATATATATATATATATATATATATATATATATATATTGTTAGTATTAAATATAATAGGGTTTACTTTTTTTAATGTTATTTTTTGTATTACTATTTTAAATCTCAAATTACAAATAATAATTATTTTAAAGTAAAACTATTTTACTTATTTTTATTTTTTTCTATTGAAGTAATATTACACTAAATAACATTTATCAAATTAAAATGTTGTTTTATGCTTTTGAGCAAGTATATATATTGATGTTTGTGATGCACTCTGTTGTTAAGGTTTTCAGTTTCATCTCATGTAGTGAAGATAAAAAGAAAATCTAATTATAGTATATTATCTATTGAAAGAAGGAAACAAAAATCTTTATAAGCATTTAAAGCTTCAAATTTAAATATATTTATTACTGAGGAATTTATGAATTCAATTATATAAATATACATGCTGCGTTTTTTACTGTGATATTTCCTTTTCTTCCATATTTAATTTATTTTATATTTATTTATTTATTTTTTTGTAGGATCTATTTAGAAGAAATCCACATGAATCAATGAATGTTGCCAGATTACCTGAAAATGCTCCAAAAAATAGATATAAAGATGTCCTGCCATGTGAGCAAGATTCATTTTTTTAGAAAAACTTATTTTTAAGTAATGTTTTAAACACAATAATAAATAAAATAAATTTTTTAAACAAAAATTTAAATTGATTTTCTTAAAGTTAATAGTTAAAAGATTTTTAATTACCTTTCTTTAATATCTTAAGAACTTCTAATTTTTTTTTAATATTTCGATATAATGTTTTTAATTTTGTGGTGAGAAAAAAAGAAAAAAATTTTCGTTGAATTAAAGCAATTATTTAACAAAGATTAAATTAGTATAAAATGTATAACAACAATATGTAATGCTCAGAGTGCTTCTTTGTCTTTCCATTTTCTTCGTAATATTTTTTAGATATATCATTTAATGTGTGGGATTTTATTTTATAAATAAATTTTAATGTATTTAAAATATTTAGATGCATTTATTGAAAATGTTTTAATTTGTTTTAAATGACTTTTTTTAATTTAACTTGATATTATAGTGTAAATACTGTTTATATCAAGTGTGTCCATTCTTCTGTTAAAATATTATCATTCAAAAATGAAAGAAACATGAAGAAAAGTTGTGCTAAGTACTATGTACATTTTTTAATCATAAAAAAAAAAGAAAATATTAATTACTTTTAAATTAAAATTTTTATTTTGGAAGTCTAACCATATTCAACTTAACTAAATTTATAATAAATCACATTATAATGAAAAATACCAATAAGAAATATAGAATACAGTTTGAATTATTTGAAAAATGTTAATTTGAAATGTATATCTTATAATTTTCAGATGATAGCTCGTGTTATTTTAAAAGATGATACGAATGGAGATTATATTAATGCCTCTTTTGTTCGTGTAAGTACTTAAGAACAATAAATTCCTTTTAAAATCAGTTAATCTATATATTTTTTATATACATTCTTAAACATTTTGAAAGATTCTTTCTAAAGATACTGTGAATTAATAACTGTAAATTTATTTGCTATAGAAATCAAAAACTACCTATATCTACTAATTTTGAGCAAATATTAATTTTATAATTTTTAGGTTATATAATAACTAAATAAAATAACTAATTTATATATTAGCTATATATATATATATTTTCAAAGTTGTTTTCGTGACCACTTTTGCGTGGCTTCAATTCACATCCTAATTTCACCAAAATTAGTAGAAATTCTTCTAATGCAAAGCATAGATTAAATAAAAAGATGTTTGAAATTGATCAATATTCTGTAAAAAATTGGCCAATTTGAGATAAATTAGGTCTTATGCCAATTTAGCGACTCCTTTTCGTGTTGGGTGAATTTTCCATGGTTGATGTTATTTCTTTATGCTGTTGTATTGTCAGTGTTTTCACCCCTCTTCTGGCCAGAATTCTCCACTCTCTTATCTTTAGGTATATACGATTTAATAGCCATAAGGTCAGCCAGTGTAAGGTTGAGTTAAAGAGTAAGAAAAGAAAATATCTAAAAAAGAATGAAAGCAAGAAGAAAAATGCAACTAAGAAAGAAAGCTATTCAATTAGACCGAAATTGACTAGATGATGAACAACATGTAGATCTATAGAAAATGTAGATATATCAGAAAATTATGTTGAGTCTAATCTGTCAAGAATGACCAATACTAGATCCTGAAAAGTGAGAACAAACCGCCTTGAACAGATGTGAATGTAAAAAAAAGAGTTTCCAAGTTTCATTTTCTGAAGGTGTTCAATGCTGAGTTATAGTCATAAATAATTGCTTTAATAGATTTACTTTCCATAGTGGCATGTAAACTATACATTTTATAAACTATACTTTTTTTTTTCTTAATATTATAGCTCATGGCTCATTTTTGTTTAAAAGAATTCCAAAATTGTTTTTTTTTCTGAAAAATTATTTTAAAAATTATGTGCTGTACACAGTTCATGGAATTATTTTAATTTATGCATTTTCATCATTTTAATGTGTATAATAATTAAAAATATTGTAGGTATCATGTACCAAAATATTTTTACTATTTTTAAATGTGTGTGACTTAATGTTAATAGTTTATTTTTTTTCCATCATAGATGCCTCTACCTCACCCAAGAAAGCCTAATGAATATATTGCAGCCCAAGGTCCTCTTCCCCAAACCTGTAATGATTTTTGGCAGGTACCAAATAAATTGATATTGATTATTTTGATTTTAATAATTATTTCTATTGAATATTCTTATTACTTTTTTGTTTATTTTATTATAATTTAATGTAGAAATATTTAATTATAATTTTGGAGTTTTTGTGATGAATAATTTTCTAGTGCTTCTTAGTTGCGCCATTGCACTGTTTATTTGTAGTATGCTGTGGGAAAATAATTAATTGAAATATTTTATTTCCTCTTTTTCTGTTAATTTTTATAAAATTAAAATTCAAAGAAATAATATTAACAAAATATTAGAATATTAAAACATTTGATCAAGTCAATGTAGTTCATTTGTCATTATATTTTTAATTAGTTCATTCATATTATTTATAGGTCATATGGGAACAAAACTGTTGCATTGTAGTGATGGTAACACCATTGAAAGAAAGAAATCGTGTGAAATGTCATCAGTACTGGCCTGATTTGTACGAGAGTGCGACATACAACGAAATGCAAATAACTTGCTTCAGTGAAATTACATCAACTACTGGTATCACAAGAGATTTTTTAGTAAGCCATCAAAAGGTAAAATATCCATTGCCATTTCCAATTAGCTATCAGATTTTTTTTATGTTATGGGAATATTAAATATTGACCAAATTTATTATTAAAAATAGATAAAATTAAATGGGAAGTTATAATTCGATAAAGAACAATCATTAAGAATCCCTGAATTATAACATTCTCTAAAAATTATTTTTTTAATATGTATTTATTTCATTTTGACTTAAATTACTTTTAGTTAAATGAAGAACGTCATGTCATTCAAATGCAATATATTAATTGGCCAGATCATGGGGTACCTGTTGATTGTACAGATTTTTTGGAATTCGTTCAGCAACTTAGGGATCTCCGGAGAGATGTTGGGGGTACCGTGTTAGTTCATTGCAGGTAATTTAAAGATACTCAATGTATAATTGATAATAGTTCAATAAATTAATTATATCTTGATATCTTTAATCTTTAAGCTAAAACCCTAAAATATTAATGCATTTATATTTTTGATTCAGTCTCTTTTAATGTTCATGCCTCTGAATATACAATTATTTTTTTTGTATATATGTTAGTAATAAAAGTTATTAGACTTTTCACATATCCAAAAATAGATAATGGAATGAAAATTTCCAATCATTATAAGAAAAATTACTACTATATAGGTTTATCAAGTAAACATTTATATTGATCCATTTTCAATAATTCAGTCCCTGCATTTTCATTAAATATTAAGTATGTCAGTATTCTCAAACTTTTGTTCTCTGATCCCCTTCCCTCCCTCTTTTGTTTTAGTTATTTAGTTATAAAATTAGTTGAAATTTTAACACTGTAATCAGTTCTGATATTGAAACACTATATACACTATATACAAATTCCTGATTAAGTAATCAGATTTTGAAGTAAAGCATGCTGTATTGTTACAAAAAAATTATTTCAGAAAATTATAATCCTAAATTATATTTTGACTCAATTTATATTGCAATAAAAAATACTTCTATGAAAAGGGGGTATTTAATATTTAATATGTTTTGTTTATAATTATTTATTAAGTTTAATCAAAAAATTTAAGATCATACGAATTTAAAATCAATTATTTTTTTTTTCCTACTTTCAAGTTTTTTTTTTTTCTTTATGTTTTACCATTTACTTTTATGATGTTTATTTTATTTGATCAATCATGTATTGTTAATGTAATACAGAATAAATCTAAGAAATAAACCCTATTCCTATACCACTACTCTCCTTTAAACTGTACTCCACAGTTGGAAAAATATGGGAAGTTAATAGGTTACAAATCCATTGTTTCTTTTTGTCCCATATTCTTTTGAATTATGAGAATCACAATATGGTAGACTAATAACCAGTCTGTAGTATTTTTAATGCAGAATTTATATCAAGTATACTTTTTATTTAGAAGCATAATAAAACATTGAATATCGAAAAGTTTAGCATTGCATGTTTTTTTAAAAAATATTACTACATACCAATAGTGCTTTTCGTATTTTCTCATGAAAAGAATTAAGACTTTTTTTTTTTTTTTAGTTAGAAATAATAAAAAATAATAATAATAATGTGTAGGGACTTATTTTTAGAGTAAGTTTCAAATTCGAGGAAAGCATTTTCCTTTTGTATGTGGTGTATATATATATATATATATATATATATATAATCATTTCAAAGTTATTAATAACAAAACAATGAAAATATCATAGTAATATTACTTTTTTTATGTGTACTTTTAGTGCTGGGGTGGGTAGAACAGGAGTTCTTATTCTTGTTGAAACAGCATTAGCATATATGGATGCAGATGAACCCATATATCCTCTAGAACTACTTAAAACAATGAGAAATCAAAGAGTTATGATGGTGCAAACTGCAGTATGTATTCCATTGACACAATTTGTTCGATATTCCTGTTATTAGTTATCATTGAAAAATCTTTACATATAAATGACTTGTTTATTAATTTCTATTCTTTTACAATTTATTATTAGTTGTGACACAAAAAAATAGGCTGTATGAATTGCAATTTTAAACCATAATATAAATTATTTATTGGTATATAAAAATGTATTTCAAAGCCTTAAAAGATCTATTTGCAATATAAAAAAATATTTAACATTATCAGTTTCATATTAAAGCTTTTTAATAATTAAAAATAAATTAAGTGTAATATGTTTTTGTTTCAGATACAATATAAGTTTATTTGTGAAGCTCTACTAAAAGCATATAATGGTGAGTGATTTATAAACATTGAAATATTATTCTTAAAATCTATTAAAACAATGAAACATTTATAGATTATCTTTAAAAGTTTTATTATATCGGAATGTTTTTTAAAAATCCATTTGTCATAATAAATGTACTAAAAACTGACCCAGATGATTGGCATACATAAAAATTAAATAATTCTTCTAAATTTATACAAATGACCCTCATAACTTAACATTTGTAAGAAATTGTTTCTCTGTAACATGGTTAAAAATTGCACCTTTTCCTAATATATTTCCCATACGAATTTACACTATTATGGTTCAGATGAAAGAGTTTTCATGGTAAGATGTTAAAAATTACTAGTGGGAAAAAGGGAGAAAAAAAAAACCTTTAAAAGAAATAGATTGAATAAGTCTTTTTAAGGAAAGAAACACATATTTTATAATGCAATTTTATAAATGCCTATCTCCTTATAATAAAATTTAAATAAATCTTTTCAGAAGATGGCTGTATTTTGCTATAAAAAAAATTCTAATTTATTGATGCTTTGAAGTGTAGAAATTGTTGTATAACACAAATATTTGATCAATTATTATTGAAATGAATATTATATATATACTTCTAGTACACAATTCTATTTTTTCTACATTAATATGTTGGAACAAACATAAAATTTTCCAATATTTACCATAAAATATTCAATTTCTTAAAAGTAATAAGTAAACTTTTGAATAAAAGGCTTTATTTTTTTAAAAAAATTAAGAGTAATATAGCACATAATATCTTTTCAGAAGATATACAAGTACCTATAAAATGTAAACAATTACAGTTATTGAATAGAATTCATTTAAGTGTTTTGTTTGGCTGTAGTGTATAATTTTATATTGAAATTCTTCCATAAATTCAAAATGTTACTTACATAAGCACTATTAGCATGTAATTATTTTACAGATTATAATGAAAATCGTATATTTATAATACATAGATTTATGTGTTTCATATAGTAATTTATAGCCCATCTTAAATTAGTCTATATATCTAAGCTGATAAAAGTTATCTATCAATATCTGCACCTTTTTATTAACTTGGCTAATATCAGCCATCTCATTTCACTATTATTAAATATACCAATTCAACCACATTTAGCATTAAAATATTTTTTCCTAATATTTCTATTATTTTACAGATAGGTGTAAAAGAATGGAAGAAGAAGAATGTGAAAAATAGAGTCCTAGTGATGAGCCCAAGTCTTTCCAATGTGATGTGAAGTGCCCCATTTTCCTGCTGCAGCAACTAGGATGTTTTTATATGCATAAAATGTTCTTTATAATGTTAAATACATTTTCTATGAAAATTATCTTTTATGTAAATAACCTTGTGGAGACTAAAGACTGCAGAAACTTTAAAAAATGTGACTTTATAATGGTAGTGAATTAATTTTGACATGGTATGAAATTAGGATTTTAATCCATTCTATACCACTTGAAAATTAACATTCAAATCAAATCTAAATAACAGTTACTTTTTGTGAAAGTGTGAATTAAAAATTAGCTTAAGATTCATCTTGCGAAACTATTGAATAAGAATTAGTATGATTGTTCTGAGAACTAATACATCTATTTTAAAAAAGATAAGCAAATGAAAATATTGCTCATGAGTATTTATTTACTAAAATTTAAGCTAAAAATTTTTATAAGTAATATCTAAATGTTAAAGAATACAACTTTTCAGCCATTATTTGTCTTGTATTTCAAATATAATATTCTACGCACAACTTATGAAATAAAATTTTATTTTTAAGTTATATGGATAATATTTTTTAAAACCATAAATTTCTGAAAATAGATTTAGAGTGGTTAGAAAAAAAAAAATGTTTATATTTCTTTATAATGAAAAGTTGTATTTTTAATATTGAAAGATACTTTAGAAGTCTAGTATATTTTATAAAAAAAAAGTATGCACCTTTTATTAAGAATATTAAGTGACCCAAGCATATTTCTTTTTATTCATTATAAAAGTTAACTATCTTAATAATTTAAGCTAAAATTCTTAATAAATTTTAAAAATTGTGTAAATTATCATGACAAATCTGATGCATATTTATCTCAGGAATAAAAATAAAAGGCCATATTTGACAATCAAAAAAGCAGTAGTGTATCAATAGAAAGATTTCATGCTTCAAACAGTATTTTTAAACTTATTATCAATAGAAGCCTATTAATCAAACACCTTCTTAGGTTTTGAAAATTGTAGATTTTTTTTTCTCTACTTATTTCATAAATTCAAAATAATACTAGAATACAATAAAAAAATAATTGTATGATTAATAATATGGAAAATAACATTAAGCTTGATGATTCTTATGCCACTTAAAATTCATCTGATAAGTATCATATAAATCACAAGTGTTTAAGAGATATAATACTTTTCTATTTGAAGTCTTGCTTTTTCTATCTTTATAGAAAAGTTTTCTTAATGTATAGACTTAATATATATATGTATTTGTATATTGTGTTAGATTGAGAAAATAAATCATTTTGAACCAAGTAATTCAATTTATTTAAAAAAATGATGCATCTTTTTCAATAAAAAAAAAAAAAAAGCTTTGAGAAAAACCTCTCTAAAACTTCATAATTTTAATTGAATATATTTAATTTATCACATAATACCATATAAAACAAAAAAATTATTGTTTATAAAGAAATATAATTGACTAAGCATAATTATATTAGATATTACAAATGACACTTATTTGTAAATTTACTTTGAATACATTTGTATTAAGTAGTTTTATAATAACAAATTTTATGATGTGTATTTATAGGAAACATTAAGTTGAATTTCAAATAAAAATATACCTAAACTGGTAATCCAGATAACTATTATCTTTGGTTCTGTTGCTTTAAATTGCAAATTTTATTTTCTGTATGCTTTTGTTAAAAATTCAGAAAACTGAATATTTTAATTTAATAACTATGCATGAATGTTTTTTTTTTTAAATATCTATGACTTTACAATTTGTGTATAAACATAATTTATTTTCAAATGAATGACAAAAAAAATGATAAATTGCACTACATCTAAAGAATTAAATTAATTCTAAAATATGTACAACTATTTTAATTTATATGAAATGCTTGTATGAAACATTTTTGAAAAGCTAATTAAGCAGGCACTGTTTCTTGCTCAGTCTTTAGATTCTGTAAATATTCTAATCTTTTTCGAATAGGTAATTTTGGAGCTAAAAGAAAGTAGTTTTCATTTCCATCTTTATCATACATCTTTTCTCCTCTTGGTCCCATTAAATCTCGCAGAGCTTTGTTTCTCATCAGGGCTTTTTTATAAAACTCTATTCCACCTTCAAGATAATCAGGTCCAGTTTCTGCAGACATTTTGTCATGTTTTTTAGCAGTTAAATGCTTCAATGGATCTTTTAAACATCGATAAAAAGTATAACCAACCGCATAACATAA
Source organism: Caerostris extrusa (assembly GCA_021605095.1). NCBI lineage: Eukaryota > Metazoa > Arthropoda > Arachnida > Araneae > Araneidae > Caerostris > Caerostris extrusa. Next base: position 13,940 of record BPLR01012394.1, read on the forward strand.
AAGATAAAAACCTAAGCGACGCCCTAAAGACAATTTTAAAATAACGTCATCCCTCTTCACATTTATTTTTCGTATGAATGCTGCTGGAAAAAGAAAGCAACCTGTGCTAATAAATGCATTATCCATAGTGTCCCAAATGTTGCAGGAATATATTTCTCTCATAAGACCAAATTTTTTCGCTTTATCTGATAAATTCAAGGCATCTAAAAGGTCCTGACCATCTATCACCCAATCAATGGTGTCATGTCCCTGCAACCTCAAGTTTGAATAATTAATCTGATTAGATTCTTCAAACATAAATGGTATACCAACTAATGCACCATAAAGTGAATTTGTACCACCCAAATGAAATAAATCTACACCAATTACGTTAAAAAAATTCAATTTGTTCTTTTCTTCTTTTTCCAATTTGCAATCCTTTAGAACCTAAGAGCAAAAACAAAAATTAATACTTGATAGAAAAATCATGCAATTAAATAAATTCATATAAATACAGCTAATCAATCAGTTGCAAAATTTAATTTGACAAAATTTTATGGTAAAATTCTATTTCAAAATATTTCTGAGTATTGCATCAAAATTATTAATGATTATTGCCAACAGTGCAAAAATATTGACAATAACTGTATTATTTAAGACACATTGATTTTTCAACATTATTTTCCTAACTGCATTAAATTATTTAACAATAAAAGAATCAAATATATAATAAATATATTTTATCTTTTCTTGAATTTTTATTTGACATTTGAATCTACAGTTAGTATACAGGAAAGAACAGTTATAAGCACTTGCAAGATTGATCATTTTCATTAGATATTTATTATTGTCAGTGCTAGAATTATTTGCTTGTTAACCATGTATTAATTTTATTTGAAAAATTGTTTCAATTGTGCAAATTCCTTTATAGCACCATATAGATGTTCTTTATGTATATATTTTAATTGTGTTTACATATTTTACAAGTTATTTACTCATAATTTTACAAATGTATTTCATTTTATTGTGAAAAGTTTACACGAACACTATATTGCTTAGTAACAAACAGCTAGGATAGTTAACACCTTTATTTGTAGTAAAAAATTTTCCTCTGTCCTAAAAATTGTTCAATTCTATAACCAATCAATGCTTTCTTCTTTCCCCTAACTACTTTAAAGATGTTGCATTTGCATTCACTTAAAAAAGACATTCTTGTTAATTTGTGAGTAGAAAATATATATTTCGATACAAATAACAGTACCAAATGAAGAGTATTATAAAAATTGCAGTAGACAAATAAAGAAAATTATGCATTCATTTTAATCATTTTTTATTTTTTTAATCACACTATTACTTTACTTGTAATATATTACATCTTTTTTGTTCTTAAAAGTATAATAGCTTCAATAAGATCTTTCATTGTTGATCCAAGACAGCTTTTTATAAGCCTCAGTGAATAGAAAAAGTCTATCAATATTTACTTTGTTTGCTGCTAAAGCAAGTAAATGCCTTTGCTATTCGTTGTATTTTTGAAAGATACAGTTGAATTACCATTTATTTTTAACATTAATTCTTAAAATTTTAAAAAATAAAATTTTTGTAATAGTCAGAATCAGATTTTTACACAAACTCTTTGACTCCCAGAATCTCTAGCTCCTACTCCTTATCTTTGCCCCCCTTGGTAGTGCTCTAGCCTGCTGTTTGATTTCCATGATGCTGATCACAGTTGGCATTCCATTTTAAGTTGTAGATTGTTGAATTAGCCTTAGTATGCAAAAAGTGACTGTTGAGATCCAAAACTTCAACTTTGTTAATGAGATCATATTTTAAGCTGTTTTAATTTTTTTTTTCTTTCATAGTTAAAAAATAAGTTTTTATAAATAGAAATCAAATAACTATTTATTTCCTTAAAGTTAGTTCAGGTTATACTTTTTACTTTAATGTGTCATAAACAAAATTTTGCATATCTATATTCATTTACAAGTAGAACCCTCCTTCTTTACATTTCTTTAGTTTATTATTAAAAATAATTTTTAATTCAACATCATAAAAATATTTTTTAAAAATATTGATATAAGCTTTCAAGATTGTTTATATAGGGGGAAAAAAACGGGTAAAATTTACAGAAAGAATAACTTCTGTCTTAGCAGTTGTCGGCATGACCTGAAGTCGATAATTGTCTGTAGAGGAAAATACAACAATCAACTAAAACATTAAAACCTGTATAATAAATATAAATCTTGCTGTGATGCATAAAAGTGCCATGAAATAGCATTAAAATCTTTAACTAAACATCATAGATGGTTTATTCGATATAATACCATGATTGCAAAAAAATCAGCCTATTTCTTATCAATTCATTAAATGTAATGTGCTCATACTAATTATTCAAAGTTTTTCTGTTTGAAGCACAGGGAATTCATTTATTTGCAAGATGTAAATCTAAATGATGTGCTTTCATTTCCCTGTAATCTATGACTGCACCCACAAAATAAATTTATACCAATGAATCACAGCTAGCATATACGATACAAATAAGGTCTCCACAATCGAAAAATAAGTTTGATACATGGATGATTGAGGGTACAATTCAAGTTTTTGGAATTGCATGCCAGATTTTCTGAAATATGTCAAACAAATTAGACCCATCCCTGTCTTTTCTAGCAAAAATACATTATAAAATGTGTTAAATCCATTATACATTTAATGTATATTTTAATCTTATCTTGCATTTTTTAAGCATATTTATTTCTATGGTAGGAAAGAAAAAAAAAACACTTTCGAAAAGATAGATTTCCAAATATATGGCATGAAATTTTCGTAATATAATCGCTCTTGGTTTGTTCATTTGTAAATTTTTCTACATTAAATTCCCTGGTATACATTGGTACAACCAGACCATTTGTCATTAATAGCTTTTGGCTGGTCAACATCTTTTTCATTAGCTAAGTGATTCACTATCTGCAACCACATTTGTTACCAGCCAACTACTTTACGGCTTGAATAGCTAAGATTTATTGCTTTTACCTAGCCATAATCTGTGTTTTGCCTAAGTCCAATGAATCCTTATCTTTTTCTCATGCTGCAACTACACAAACTACTGCTTGATAGTACACAGTCCCTGACCTTAATAATTCATTACACAAGCCCTTTCATTTGATTGGCCTTATAGACAATTTCATCTGCATGGGGGCTCTAATGTTTTGGTTAATTAGTGTATATCATTACAATTGGCTTCCTTTAGCAAATAATAACAGTAATATTTCTGTGGATTTGAACTTCAGTTATATTTTTATAAAGCTGATCTTCAAAACCTTCTTGTATATTTGACCAGTATTTTATTAACAGCAGTTGATAAACTTAATCAGAAAGTATTTTCCAACTTTCAAGATTTATTAAATAAATAACAAATTATAAAACAAAAAAAAAAAATTTAATAGTGGAATTAAAAAATTTTTACACATTAAATCATTTTTCATCAATTTCAATTAAAACCTCTCTGAATTTTTAATTTTTAAATATGAAACTAAATTGCAAAAAAAAAAAAATTTTTAACAAAAATTAATTTTAATTTAAAGAATGTTGGTTTTGTCAAATAAATTATTTAAATATTATTTTTAAAAAATCAAATCCCTTTTCAGCAGTAATCTGTCTAGAATTTAATATTGCATTCGTCTTGATACCATCTTTCTTGCAATCATTAAGTTAAAAAAAATGCATTTTTCAATGTATAGGTATTTATTTTTAAAATATTGAATTAAATATATTTCAAATTATTTATACAAGCCTGTGTTGTACAATCTTTTTGTTTCAAATCTGTTGACTGATTTTATATTAAAGGATTATTCCAATTCTAAATCTATGTTCAATCAAATCAGAATATTTGGAAAAATAAATAAGATTTATAATAAGAGAATGTGTAATAAATATAATCAGATTTTAAAATGTTTTATACATATATTCATCAATATTTGCAACATCTAATTAACATATTTTCACAGTATTACAAAAATATATACAAATATTAAAAATTTTATTTTGTTGATATAAAATCAGTCTTGTAGATCTAAAACTTTTCTCATATGTCTTCTTTTCAAAGGTCAGCATCTCCTTTCAATATTCAGTTTAATATTACCTCCATCTTGATGTTTTCTTTTACATCACTTTAATGTCTTAATGAAATTATTTTTCCCTGTTTTTCCACTAACTCAAAGATTTTAAATCAAAATGGATTTTTGGAATTGAAATTATAAACTCCTCCTAAAACCCAACTACTTAATTTTTTTCAAGTATGTTAGTCACTATATGTACATCATTCATTTGAAATTTTATAATTTTATATGCCTATCCCAATTTCTTCTAAAAAATATCTCCCTGTAGATTTTAATTTTTCAACATCTTTGGAGATTGTATCTCATAAAAATACAAAAACATTTTATCAATTTATTTTAATTTATAAATTATTATATCTAAATAAAGTTAATATAATTGGTTTGGTTTGTGACTCTAGTCATTTGTGCAGCACGCTTTAGGTAATTATACCAGGACCTACAGTTTAACATGCATTTCGAACTACTTTAACAAACATCTATGCTACTGCCAAGATACGAACCTGAAGCTTGTGGTACCAAAGGGCAGAGCGGTAGCCAATTGGCCATCCAACCACAATTTATTATGAAAAATAAGATAATAGCTTATTAAGTAATAAAAAAATATTCAATTATTGCACTTATGATGCTTAATTTTACTCTTGTATACAAATGTCATTGAACATTTTCAAAGTAGAAAGGGGATTTTAATACACTTAAGAGTCCAAAAATATTATGAGGGATTATGATAAGAATAAAGATGTCGGCATTAAGTTATCTTTTGTAAATTCGGAGGGCACTGTGCAAGAAAAAATGCTTAATCGAATGAAAAGCAGGAAATGCAAATTTTAGCCAGTTAAATTATATGAGAAAAATTGTTTTCCTTCATTTCTACTATATTTTTAAGTAAATAAATGGCTAACTTTTTTTGTAATAAGTACTTAATCAATGAAAAGAATCTAAGTCAAACCAATATGAAAACAAAAAATTAACTTTTTATTCTTGTTTTGTTTCCAGAAGGAATGAAAAAAAATTTTTACATAGAACTTTAAAAATACTTTCATATTGAATCCCTAATGTCTTTCCATACCAAAATTCAATGTAGCTAGTAAAAACTGTTTTTAAAAAAGAAGATGTTTCTACTTTTTTGGATTTTTTTTAAATTCTTTTTACAAGAATATTTTAATTTTAGTAGACAAAATAGAATGCATGAAAACCATTTGTCTATTGAAATTAAAATAAATTTAAAAATAGTTTTTTTGACAAAAGCAAAAAAGCGATACTGTTTATGTCATGTGTACATTTTTGCAACCAAAAAATCTAAAAAGTGTTGGTCAAGGTGATCATAGGCTTGTATTATCAAATTTTATAACAGTTAGAACCATATCAATAAATAACAAAAAAGTAAAATTATATGCATATAAACAACGATCAACATTTAAGCAAACTCAATATTTTCTATTAAAATCTTATTTGCTTAAAAAGAAATATTTTAATTTCAAAGTCTGCATATACAATATATGGTCTCTTTTCATAATAGCACAATTCACCTATATAAAAAAAAAAAAAAAAAAAGTACTCACAAAGAAGCATGATTGCTATAAAAATATCAAGACTTAAATTGACACATTATAGAAATATGTGTTAAGATGAATAATGAACTTATAATTAATCTAAAAACCCCATAATAAAATTAATTATGAATGAAAATATAACTTTTTTTTTTCATTCATTTAATTAAATATTAAAGTAGATTCACTAAAAATTATTACTACATTATATATGTAAAGGTAAAGGTTAATAAAACTTGTTCCT
>BPLR01012396.1:0-65481 GCA_021605095.1 Caerostris extrusa
GCTCCTGAAACTTGTTTTTTATCCATACAAATGCTGTTAGACTTTCAATTAAGCTTCACAAGGAAGCTTTTGATATCATCGAGTAAAGAACGGTTCTATATAAAATATCTTTCGACCTTCTGAAACTTTAATTTGTATTCGAATTCAACATTAATTACTGAAATAAATTAATTAGGCAGAGACCATAATTAGATTAGTTCTAAATCTTATTCCATCTCACGGCGAAAGGTTGCCTCCTTTAAGAGTTAATTTAAATTGTCTTAAAAATAGATTTCAGCACAAAATAAGCGAATGAAACGAAAAATATCAACTAGTTTAGTACTTAATGTACAACAAAGAAAGTTCGTAAAATCATCAAATAAAATAATAATTTGAATTAAATTTTGGTAAATAAGAAAAATGAAGACCTTTTTAAATGAATAGTCTAGTTTTGAAACTATTAATTATAATACATTAAATATGATTTTTATATATAAGGCAAGATATTTTTTTTAATTGATGCTATGTTCGAATTTTGATATAAAATTTATAAGCACAATGTTTTAGTTATAAAAATAAATTAACGTAATCAAATGTTTAATTTAGGTTAAACGAAGTTATGAATATAGTATACAACTGATACAGAATGTTTAAATTCGTGAAAGATGTTAACAAAGTTTTTAAAAATTTAATTAAGATATAAAGTTTATTGATAGTTTGTTAAGCAAATAATATGATTAAATAAGCGATATTAAATAAAATCCGTTTTCAAACTGTAAGATACATTAATTATATTATTATAATTAAAAAATGGATGCTTCAACCTAGAAAAATTACATCAAATTCTACTTCAGGAAAATTACTTTTTAAATTTAAAAAATTAATAAAGAAAATAAAGTAAGAAGAAAGAGTATAAGAAAGAGAAATAAAGTAATAAGAAAGAGTATATAACATTTGATTTTTAATTATTCAGGATTGAAACTCTCAAAGCAATTACAAATATATTAAAAGTAAGAAAGAACTATGTATCCTTCAGATTGAATAGGAAGAATATTAAATTTCGTAAACGTAAACAAATATTTATGTGTCTCAAATGCATACGTGCATTACACATTTTTTAATGAATTTTCAGCTGTCAGACGTTTAATAAGCATACATTATTAGTTACGTGATGGTTTTAAAAATAGTTAACGCAATATTTTATTTTGAGAATAATAAGTTCTGGAAAATAATAGTTGTTTATTTTAATGATAGAATATTTTATATTATCTTTAAAAGTTCATTGCTAGTTAAAAATTGAAGACTGATTATATGTTTAAAATTCTACCTTTTTACACATTATTTATAATTAACAAAATCCAAACCCTATTTTAAAATTCGGCATTCCAAATTAAAAATAAAAACTTTCATCGATAACAGTTAAAGTAACTGACTGATTTTTTTTTTTTTTTTTTTTTGAGAATCTAAAAGGATCTGTTTTAATGTCATGAAGCTTTTAAATAGGTTAAAAAATAGGAACGGTGAGAAAATTATTTGCGGATTTCAAACTAAAACACTTATCGTAAAAAAAATACCGGTTTCTAGTACAGCTTATCTAAACATGGCAGGAGAGATCTTTTACGTTTTTTATATCATTTTTGCTCTATCATTACGGTGGGCCAACTTGGGTACTCACAACTGATTTCTTGAGGTCCTCCTAAGGTGCCTCAAACTGCAATTAACCTAGTGACCCAAGAACGAATGACAACTTGGATAAAGTTCTGAAGTTTGATTGTAAATATGTCTCCGAACACCATTTCAAAACCCGATGTTCAAGACGTTCCAGGAGGTCACTATTGATTACCTGTGAAGAGGCATGCATACATTCAGTCATGTTCCGGAATGGATAATTAGGTTCTTTGCATGTTCCACACTCTTGGGGCGTATTTTTAGTACACAGGGTGTAGCTGTTTTAGCACACGCATTGATTCGAGTTAGTTTCGAAAGAGCTATTAAATTCTGTGAGAATCTAGCACCTGCAAAAATTGGAAAGTCCTCTTTCTTTATGAATACAAGTACGAAAAGATATTACTTTTTTAGTAAGCTGGCAGGGGTATAAAAATATATGCTACTTAAGATGTGTCTTTAAATCAATGAGATTGGGTCATAGAAGTTAATGGTTTCCTGCTACATGTAATGGATAGACCTGATAAAGATAAAATATAGTTGCATTAGTCTGTTCATGGTGTTTCTAAAACTTTAGCTTTTGCCTTTATTGAGGTGATGTTTCAATATTCAAGGCAAACCAGATTTATTTAGAGAATGCTTTACCATGCATTTAAAAGCTAGAGTAGCATATAATACAGATTTTTTTTTTTGAGGATATAAAAATACATAAAAATGTGTGTTGCAAATAAATTTTGTAATCTTTTTTCCTCCTTTATTAAATTTTTTAGTGAAACTAAGTAAGAAAAGAACCAGATTACAGCTGCAATTTTTCAGTTTAATAGAACGAGCGAAGCAGACAGAACCGGCAATTTTTCTCTTTTCTCCTATATTTTGATGTTTTGATGTTTATCTATCTTCTACGAAAGCAAATATATTCACATTTATATATCTAAGTATTTGTATAAATTAACTGTTAGAATATATAAGAAAACTGAATATAACTTAAATAAAAAAGTTAAAATTCTTTTCATTTTTTTCTTTTCTCTGAGCTATCCAATTTCAAATTCCTTCTTTCTGTGGAAAATAAAGAATCTCTTCCAGCTAAAAAAAAATTTAAGTTATTTCTAAATTTTTATTTTTACTTACTTTACGAATGTAATCATTTGGAGAAAAGTAATATTTTATTTATTTAGCTTAAATATGGTAGCTAATCATAGGAATTATATGTTTTGAAATATTTTGTGAGATTTCATTCAAACCTTAATTAAACTGATGGTTTCTTAAACTATAAAAAGTGAAAATTCTTATATTTAACGCATCTTGAAATCTTTGAATTTTGTATAAAAATTTATTAAAATTATTGATGGGTTGTTTATATTGTAATATTTCAGTTGCTACAGAAAATGATAGCAACAAGGATTAAAGGACCTTCTCCATAATATTCTCACGGACAGTAGAAAAAAAAAAAAGGATTAAATTCCTCTCAAACTGATATTATTTCCAAAACAATAAGCAAATGAAATGTGTTTTTAACTTTAAATTGTTTAATTGTTGGATGCGATATAATATTTTAATAGATTTGCTTTGTTGGCTTATCATAAATGAGTTGATATTTCGAAAGGTTGTATCACAGTGACCTTGTGTGTTGGTTAACGTTGAAAAAGTGAATACGTGTGCTGGAGAATTAATGTTTAATTAATGAAGTTTCTCTATGAATAAAGCATAAACATAAATTTTTAATGCACCCACATTTAAAACAATCTTCTTAAGAAACAGTTAAACTGAATTACCTCTGGAAGGATTTCCACACTCAATATAAGAAGTTCTGATATTCCAAGTTCTACGTCCCAAACCCTTCGTAGACACAGACAATGTAACTGAGCTAAGCTGTTGTCAACATCTATATACACTGATGTAGAGTGAACAAGAATAAGAATTAGAATAACAAGTGAATATTTATACTGTTGGTATAATAACATAATAATAATAATATATATAATAATTGAAGTGAATGTATTTCTGTTGTTATGAATATTATACTATCGCATTATAACGATAGAAACATTATACGTAAAATTTAAAATTATAAATTTAATGTTTAATTTGTGTTAAAAAATTTAAAAAATAAATAAAAATCTTCCAAAATTTTGAATATTTCTAACTCAGAGATTATTTTATTAATTTAGATTTAGATTAAAATCTCATCATAAAATTTTATTTCAAAACATAGTTATTTTTACAAGAAAGAACTTAAAGAATTGAGAAGAAATAAAAGTCTAATTTCTAAACATTCTGAGCACGTTTTTCCTCTATACAAAAAGAAACTAAAAAATAGTTCAATCAAATGAAAAGATACTACGAAAAATTGGCTATTAGAGCTACGTCTTTTATTTATCGAGATATTTGTATAGAGACTTGAAGAAGTTTACTTAGGCATGTAAAAACATAGAATAAACTTTTTGATAACGTTATCTGATTTTTAATCCTATCTACGCAGAGAATAAATGTCTTATAAAAATACTATTATTTAAGAAATTAAAAATCTCTGTTTGTTTCTGTGAATAAGTTGTGCTTTAAGCATTTAAATTCATATAGAAGGATAGAAGATCATCAATAAAGGTTTATTTTGAATATTGTAAAGGCAAAGAACTCACCATAAGCTTACATGGAAAACATTTTCATTTTAAGCTAGTGGTTATGAAAATTTATCTAAATATAAAATAATTACACCTTGCAAGAACAAGCCATTAAATGAGTTGATATGTAGATTATACCCTTACAGTAAAATCGTAGCATTGCAAAGGAATTTTACAATTTCTAGGAAAATACAATATCATTGCAGGAAAATTTTATAAACGTGAAAATGATATAAAAATCTATGCGAAAATCACTGAATTATGCTTTTTTATGCATGGAGTAGCAGTATCCTTAACATAACATAATTTGCAAAAAAAATATTTCAAAACAACAAATTTCGTACTTTTAATAAAAATATTCTATTTTTAATGTATATTTAGAAAGTTATTTTTCACATTTGTACTTGAAACTTGCATTTCCAATTTTTTAACGGAAAATATTATTTTTCGTGTGTTACAAACATCACAAAAATTTACAATTGTAAATAAAATTTATTTAAAACAAAAAATAAATTGCTAAATGAAGTCAAAATAAAAAAAAAAAAAAAAATTAATAACACAAATAAAACTTGCCAAACTACAAACATTTAGCGAAATTTTTAAAAGAAAGCAGGATTGTTTATTTTGAATAATTAAACGAAGATTATAAAGATAAAGAGGAAATTGAAAATGTATGACTTTTAAACATACAATAATTTTCTCTCGTTTTTTTATTATTTTGGAGCAGAAACAAGGATTTTAAATAAATACAACTTCGTAAAACACAAATTCGTAATAGTCCTCAGTAATTAGTAATTTTTCTCTATCATGACTTAAAATTTTTGTAATTTCAAGAATGCAGAAGAATAGTTATTGTTTTCTTGTGCATAAAAAAAAGGAAAGTATAATTTATTGTTTTCCTGTGCATAAAAGAATGAAAGTATAATTTATTGTTTTCTTGTGCATAAAAGAAGGAAATTATAATTTATAGTTTTCCTGTGTATAAAAGTATAATTTATTGCCATTTATAATTAAGATAAAAACTGTTGTAGCCATTTTAATTTCTTATCAAAAATCATAAATTTTGATAATATTGCATTTAAAAATAAAATAGATTTCTTACTATGCTGTCCTGTGTTGCGTCCACATATTGATGGAACTGGAGCATTAATATTGTTTTCTTGAATAACCAATTTGTCATCCAAACAGTCTCCCTCAGTTGGATTTGCTAAGGCAAAATCCAAAAAGTCCAGCCTTACTTGACAAATTGGAACTTTGTGGCTTCGAAGTAATGTTATAGTACACATGGTATCCGATGAATCTGACACTGGATTAGGATATCCAGGGTTAGTGAAGTGTGTGGAATTCTGATTAGTTGTAGCACCACATGTTCTTTGGACTATGGAAAAACAGCAGCATACATATGTTATTTTTCCTTAATTTGAATTCATACATTTTTTAACATAAATAATAGCGAAATAATTTTAATAAATTTTTTAAATAGTTGCATGAAATTATGCATAGCTTTTTATTTCTTTTTAAGAAATCTTTAAAAATATACACCAATTGTAAGAAACTAAACAAACCATATCAAGACTAGTATTTTTGATTTCTAGTTCCTAAATCTATACTGTTACATGAAATGTATATTTATAAAATCTAAAACTATTAAGGATGTCGAAATATAATTAAATCTTTTAAAACCTATTGATTTATAAGTAGGAATTTTTTAATAAAGTGGATATTTCTTACATGTGCAACAAACTCCAAATCCTGAAGCACAGGTTCCTATCTGAGTACCTTGCATACGGATACAGTCATTGAGAGAGTAGCAAATGCCGGTCAACATACCATTTGGAGAGGAACATGGTATGTTCAAAAACGAACAATAGTAAACACAGAGCGGTCTGAAATAAAAATTTTCAATTAGCATGTATTAATGTGTTCAAATAATGTATGACATGCTGAAAATATATGGAATCGTAATATTTAGCATTACGTAGCAAGAAAAATGGAACGAAAGAAGTGAATGCATGTTATAAAGAACTACTTTTGTATAATTGTATAAAAATAAGATGAATTTTTGCAAGAAATGAAGTATGAAATCAGGTTGTATAACTCTAGGAATATTTTCTAATATTCTACAAAGTTAATTCAAATTACTTGAATGGAACAATTAAAATCCAATTATAGTTTATCAAAGTTATAGTATACATTATTAATGTTTACATTTCTATAAAATTTAAAATGATAAATTTTTATTGTATGTATTTTCATAAACAGAAGGCTAAAATATAAATATTCATCAAAAGATAATTTTAGTAAAATCAAAATTTCAATTATGATAAAATCAAAATTTCACACATAATAATAATTAAAATTTCAATATTAAAATATCAGTCATTATTTTACAACTTGACTTAAATATTATAAATAAAAAATATATATTATTTATTATTGTATTGTACGAAATATTATATTAAAATAGTTTATGCATATTGCCTGGAATAATTCGATACAAATAATTGAATCAACTTCGTAAAATACGAAAAAATCTCCACAACATAATGAAATCTGATTCAATTTAGCCATATGTTGGTTTCAATTTGTATAATCAAATAAAATTAAAAGAGTTATCATTTTAACTATATCATTGAAATTAATGAATTATGACATTGTTTGCAACATATATTTTTATTAATTCTCCATCTAAAATTAAATTAAAAGTGCATAAGTAAATATAGGAAAAAACGCATTTATTTATAAATGTTTTACTTATAAAAGAAGTATTTTTACAGTAAAATTATTCTCATCAAGTTTAAACTCTTTTTCATTTCATTTAGTCATGCTTTCAGGAAGCATTGATATTTATAATTATTATTTAATTATTGATTTCATATCACTTCGGTTGCTATTAACTTTTAAACTGTACATATTTTGAAGTTAACTAAAACCAATCTAGACTTTGGACTTGAATAAAATGTAAAATGTTAGAAATTACATTATAATCAAGTTAACAATCTCTTTCTAGGCATTTCAATTTATTTAGAAACAGATTATTGTTTACATAACAAAATGAAAGATTGTAACTAATTTGGCTACAAATATAATATGCGAATATATATTTATAGCCAAATTAGTTATAATCTTCTGCGGATATATATATAAAATACTAATGAAGTTGATGATATTTTATAGTGCATATATTTTTATTAAAATATTAAATTTAAATTTGAATGAAATACTCATAAATATATATTTACTGAAAAAAATTATTTATGAAATCAAATTTTATACATTAAAACTTTTTATCATATAATGTAATTTAATCTTATTTTTAAAATCAACAATGGACATTATAAGTTAAGACTACTTTTTTTAATTGACAATTTTTTTATAAACATTCAAAAACAATAATAAAAGTAAATTGTACTTGAGGGCACTTACTTAAAACTGGAGATGTTATAGTAGTTTTGCCCAAGAGAGATGTCTGGACAGCTGCACTAAGTGTCTGAAATAATTCAGTCACTACAAAAGAGAAACTAATAACTTTAAGAACAACCTCATCTCTGGAATTGAAAAATAGACGACTTTTAATGATAATAAAAACGTTATTAACTATAAGTAAATAAGTTCTAATTAAAAACTGTAATAATAGGATTAATGTAATAATCTATTAACCTATACTTAACCTATTTGTGCAAGAAGATCTATTTATGAAGTTTGGTTAAAGTGACTAATGGTAAATTTGAATGAACACACTCATCTTATTAGAACTGGTTTGTATGTGTTTTAAGGTGTTTAAAAATGGTTAAGTTGTCCCTAAACACTATTTCTTGTCATTTTTCTCAAAAGTTCTGATAATTAAAAATTGAACTTTATGCTAATTTCTGTTCATATTGAGAAAGGTTGTTAAGTAATATGCATATTTCGATTGGAACCAACGTGTCTGAGTAAGACTTTTAATATATGATTAATATTATTTATTGATCTATGAGAGCAAAAAAAAAAAAAATTACTTCTGAAAATACCCAAATAGGCAAAATTAGTTCTTTTTTCTGCTGTTCATAATTGCCACGATAAAGCCATTTTAAAAACTTAAATAAAGTAGTGTTTCGATATACAGTATTTTCACTGGTGTCACGCGATGTGGTTAATTCACGCGTAACGACAACTTTTTTCCTTTCTAAAAATATAACCGTGGTTTATGCCATTAGAACTCCCTCAATATTGATTATTGCACTAATGACGTATTAACTGCCTTTACTCTAGCAAAACACGTATATAATAACTAGCGTTATAATTAGATTCCTGCTTCCCTGAACAGACAGCAGATTTAATGATTCGTATAAATTAGCATAATGAATACCTGATTTCCCATTTAAGCTATATAAATGCGTAAGTTGAAACTTTTTTTTATGCGCTTTTTAAAGTTTATTTACCCAATTTTTAATGTATGCGTATAAATATAAATATAGAAAATTAATATTTATGTGATGACCAAAAATGTAAAAATTTATGATACAGATTCAGTTGGAAACATCATTAAATTCAGAACAAGATAATGTGGCAACTAATGTCTCCATAAAGTAGATGTGCTTGTAATGATGCATATTTTAAAACTGTGTTTGGAATTTCTGAGGACTATTTGAAGCTCATTCTATAATTCATTTATGTATAGCTTAAGATATGCATTAAAATTAATTGTAATTTTACATAAAACTTTTAGCCTTGTAATTATAGTTTGGCAATTCAAACTATATTAGACAAAGCATTTGTAAAAAAATCTTATATCGAAGGACAATATCTATCTATAACAGAGAATTTTGCATAACCTTACGCTGCACGTAATTAAAAATATCTCAATAACGTAATAAATACTGTTAATTAATGTTCCCCTAGAATGATTATAGTTAATAAATATTTAATTATTAGTAACTATTATTTATTTTTAATTAAATATTTAATTACCTTAACAAGCCGAATAAAATGAAATAAACCGTCACAATTGTGTCAAAAATTGACAAGTGAAACATATGCTATTTCATTTAAAAGACTGTAATTCTTTATGAAATTAAATGCTTTTCACACATACACACAAAAAAAAATCGTAAAGTAATAAATGGTTTACAAAATTATCAAATTGATGTTTTAAATTTTTAATATCAAAATTCAATATTGCTTCAATATTTAAAATTTATCTAATTTAAAATACATAAATTTGAAATTTTTATAGCATTATGCATTTCTTATTGTATGAAAGGTCTTTTTTTTTTAAATCAAAAATGGGCATCAATTTTTTAAAAAAAATTTTAACTACTTTGTTTACTAATTTGTTGAAATTTTAACATTGCAATAATACGATTTAAGATTATGTATTATACCACATCAATATGAGTATCATAAAATAACTATCAATAAAACCAAGCATAACAAATATAGCTAGCTATCTCTCTTATCACACTTATTGATAGTAAGCAAATCTAAACTAAATCAACTAAAACAGTTTAAGATAATTTAAACATATGTATGCAGTGTACTGAAACTGAAACACAAAGATTTGAAACAGATATCAGCAATCGACTTTTCAACTATTCGCTAACATTGCTAAGTTCTGTAACATGAATCAATGACGGGTAACTGATATATATCTATACAAAAAATAAATAAATCATAGAAGTGATAAAGATCAAGTTATTTTAATACAGATGACATTAAAATATGAAAAATGAATATTTTTACCTGGAAAGATCTAAGAGCTGCTAAGTTGAAGTATTAATCATATTAAGGTCTTCAGGTGAAATCCTTGATTCGTTTACAAACTCACAATATCTCCCATTTCTCGTTTTCATTTGATTCAACATCTCTTGCGGAAAGAGTTTCTTTTTCTTAGGACCTGTCATCCTATCCTATCTGATCATCGGGCCGTATAAATTGTTCGCGCGTTAACTCGTGGTAGGCTGACTGCTAAGTTTCATGGTTGACATCTTTTAAAGGGGTGAACGTATTTTTCTATAAATACATTTAAATATTGGTTCTCTATCTAAAAATAGGACGGTTTATTTTGTAGTTTTGAAATGAGATCAAAATACTTTTGTTGTTTATTGTTTATCATCCACGTGCGTTTGAAATCTATGATCATTAAGCTTCTGCAAATATTTCTCAAACATCCGTTTGAAAATTTTTTTTTCAGTTTAACTATTAAAAATAAACATTTGTAGTTTACCTAATTAAGACCTACATCTTGTAGTTTACCTAAAGCAAATTCAGTGCTTTGTTTATACTTATTGTTCAGGTCAAACTTAGAAACTATAATTATACGAAGGTTATTTTTCTAACATTTTGGAAATTGGGTATAAACAAATTTATATAGTGCTTTGGCATTCTTAATCAGTAAAAATGGTTAAACTCTGTTTAAATTAAAAGTTCATGTCCTATTTTTAACTGAATCTTGAATGTTGTCTCGACTGCTGTAGTGAAATATTTACATTATGAAAAAACTACAAAAATGAGTTACAGGATGTTGTTCCAAAATGGTAGTAATTTTTTAATCATTTAATAAATGTTTTGTTCGAGGAACATTATAACAATTATTAGAAAACAAGGAACGAGGAACATTAACAGAATTATTTAATACAACTATGTTTCTTTAAGGTTGGATAATTTAATAACACGGAGTAATTAAAAATTTCAGAATCAGAGATTGAAATATGTTAATTTTTCACACTTTTTATGTCAAAACTGAAATGCCTTCAAATAACAGATTTCACTAAAAATATTAAAATAAAAGAAGCGAACTATATATATCATGGTGTATAATATTTATAATAAAATACATATAGGTTGATAATTATTTTGGAATTGATTTCATTGGTAATTATTATTATTGATGCCAAATTTAAATTTAAAACTGCACCTGAAAAACTTTTATTGCTTGGAATGATTATTACGGAAAACGTTTTTTAAATTTCAGCTGATGTATAGTACTACTAACAATCTTTAACAGCATATAAGAATAATAGTGTGATTATTTTTTAATTTTATTGTTTCACAAAAATTAAATGATAAATGAAAAATGGTATCAAAAACTTTTATATTAATAAATAAACCTACTTATAATAAACATACAAATGAAGATGATTTATTTTAAGGCCTATTATTGTACATATATATTAAGCAAGAAAACATATTAATTATAAAAAGGATTTCTTAGTAATAAAAATGCTATGATGATTCTCTCTAAATGTATATTATAACTTCAGAATATAGAAACTTTCTGTTGAACTGATAATTGCTCTGATGTTTCTTAGAAACACAAACAAAAAATGGAAGTAAATTAGCCAGTTAAGTAATAAACAATTTAAAAAATTCCTCAAATATAAAAATATCTACTTACAAACCAACAATTCTATAGATCTCTAAAGAAAAATTTATGTAAAGAATTGCCGAGGATAGCCGTTGTTAATGGTCCAAACGTGCAGTATAGGACTATGGCTGAGATATTTTTGGCATTTCTGTAGAAAGCTGACAGATGCTGATGATTCAATTTTCTTGAACACTTAATTAAACTTTCAGCTTATTTATAAGACTGTCTGTATATTAGAAATAAACTTATTTTGATCGTTTACGAACTTTTATGCATTTCTCTTTCTTTCATAATGTGGAATTTCTCTTGATTCCGTCAGTGTGCGGTCCAATAAACTCAAGAGTATATTGCTCTTTCAAAAAAGGTTTCCAAGTCTTTTTTTCAACCCATGTGGTGGAAATCATTTGTTAAAATTGACAAACATATTTAATGTAAACGAAACCATTAAATGGAAATTTTACATGCTGATATACAACTAAATTTTTTCCTTCGTTGCTTTCATATGGTTATCATTCGCTGAATTTCCCAGTCACACTTCCTGACTGTTAAAGCAGAGAACGATTCACATTATGGTTTTTTTTTTTTATGTTACGCTCAGTGGTTTTTCTATATTTTTTTAGAATAGTTAAATGAGCTTACCCGGTTTCATTGTTAAAACTTTCTATGCTTTCATTCATTTAGTTTCTCTGTTTTGTCTTTAAATATTTTATATACTATAAAAAAATAATTCCAAGCGTAAAAGTTTTGCATCAGCAATTAAAATAGTGAGAGTCAATTTTGAAAACATAAACCGGATTCAACATTTTGTTGAATTTGATATTTTTATGTATTATAAAAAAAATTTAATGTATATTCTTTTATATTACTGTTTTGTATTTCAAAATAGGTTTTGATTCTCTGACGATAAAAATTTTACACTGAAATATCAAGAAACTTAAGAAAATCTCGTAAATTTAGGAAGCTAAGTTACTGAAAAGATATTAAAGAATATGCCATGTTTATAAAAATTCATTTAATTATTTTGGAATTTGATTTAAGAAATTTCCTTTTTTTTCCCCAACTTGAATGAAGAAAATCATTAATTTTATTTCCTTTTTTATTTAATATACTCTAATGACAATAAATTCAAAATTAGTGCCTAATAACGTTAATTACAGTATAATTTTAGAAAGAGTATCACATTTTGAAAATTTAATTATTATTTTTTATTAATAAAACAAGTGTTAACATTTCGCTTACACTAACTTTCAAAAATACTTTAAAATAGGTTGTGAAGAATTCTGGGAAAAAATATTAAAAGAAATTTTAAGATAATAGATATTGAGTAGAGGTATCATATTCGTTATTGAATAAAATATTATCAAAAATTTTGAATGCATTTGTAGCGGAATTTGCAGTTTTTGGCATAAAATATATGGAAATATAATTAAATCGATAATAAAAAAATTAGAAATTAACAGAGCATATAATAAATATCTTAACAATATGCCATAATAATTTTAAACTCATACTAGGTGAAAGATCTCCTGTTTCGAAATCTGCCAATAGGTAGACGGCCTTGGCCTACCATGAGGCTGATGATGATGATGACTAGATGAAAGGAACATGGAAACTTCTCAAAAGATCAGGCGAAAGAAACTATTGCTTCCATTTGATAAAAATTGCGATATGAGAAAATGTTTGTTACGAGAGTGTCATTGTTTATCACTTACTTCAAATTAAAATAAATGTCTGCTTTGTTTTGATAGAATAATTTTTTATGAATAATTTAATCTATCTCTATATTTCATTTGTAATTTTGTAATTGCCTAATTGCATGATAATATACAATTTTGAGAAATATTTGTAATGACGTAATAAAGTTAATAATAATAAAATGATAGAAATTAATAAAAATATTATTATGTAGTTAATAACTTATTTAAATACATTATATTCTCATTTTGAAAATCTACTATGATATATTTTCAAAACATATGGCCTAATTACCTCTAATGTTTGGCAATATTATAAATCCTCACTCAATATTTAATTTCATTATTAAATTGTTTTTGAAGTTAAATGCATAATATTAGGGGAATTCATTTATTTCACAAGTTTGTTTTCAAAGGTTTCTGTGTAACAATAAGTGAATTTCTTTATTTTTATATTTTTAAAGTATTATTAGTTCAACAATTATTTAAATTAGAACTTCAATAATTTGTTCATTTGCTGAAAGATAGTATTTTGGGGAGCATCAATAAATTTTTGTACAGATTAAAAAATTGTAATTTAAGCAGTAAATATTACAAGTATTTTATACAGTTACTACTCTATTATCAAATGATTTTATAGGTTCTTTCGAAAAATACGTTAATCATTAACCTTAAGAAAATTAAATATTAAAACTTCTTAACAGATTGAATGTAATTTATTACAGTTAAAAAAAATTAATAAATAAATCGCAAAAACTTATTTAAAATGTGCGGAATTTTAAACTAAAAAAACGGCTTTTTACATTTTTATCATCCATTGTTTTAGTTTAGTAACAGACCAAGTAACAAACTGTATTATGTATTGTTAGGAATTTTGAGTTTTTATTCTTGCATTAAAGTGTACAATTAATATTTTTTTTTGATAAAGGACATTCATTTTTGTTTTGTCATTCATTGTCATCACATTTTTGACAATTTTTGTTTTTCACATTCATTCATTACCGATATTATATTTTTTAAAATTAAAATTCTATTTCTTCAAATAATGGATTAAGTTCTGACAAAAATTTGACTAGCTAATAATTACCATTTTTAAATCAAAGCGTCATTTAATATGAAAACAGCAGAGTAATTTTAGTATACATTATTGCAATAATATGGATTATTCAATTCCAATCATAATACGATTTGATAGAAAAAACAGCATCTATTGATACATATTGCATTTATAACATGAAAAATATGCAGAAATAAGTGCATATTCTCTCAGAATCTACTTATTCATTCAAACCAAGACCGGTTATGGCTTACAGCTAAGATTAAATACATTACCGAATTTTATTAATCATATTTCCGAAACATATCGGTAACTTCAAAGCAAATCGGCTGGTTCTTCGGAGAAAATACCAAATCTGTTTTTCCTAAATGTGAAAATAACAGTAATTTTTTTTTGAATTCATCCACATCTGTTGATATTTATTTTCTACATGTCATTGAACTGGAACTGAAGACACATGAATGCCTTTTTCTGCGTTATGAAATACTTTTGTCATTGGTTTTGAACTGTGTGAGAAAACGCCTGTGATGGCAGTCATTGAACCGTGTCCATTTAAGATAGACTCACCTGAATCCCGGCCAAGCATGATGGTGGGTCGCCGGCAGCACGATCAGGAATTGAACTATTATTGTAAGAGAGCTGCATTTGTCTTGCGTGATTTATTGATGGTTAAACCGTTATTCTTATCCAGAGATCATATTATAGTATTTAAATTTCATTACTTAAACTCGTCGCAATAGTATTTATATATTATTTAAACTCGTCGCAATAGTATTTATATGTTATTTAAACTCGTCGCAATAGTATTTATATTTCATTATTTAAACTCGTCGCAATAGTATTTATATTTCATTATTTAAAGTCATTGCAATAGTATTTTCTTATTTAAACTCGTCGCAATAGTATTTATATTTCATTATTTAAAGTCATTGCAATAGTATTAATATATTATTTAAACTCGTCGCAATAGTAATTATATTTCATTATTTAAACTCGTCGCAATAGTATTTATATTTCATTATTTAAAGTCATTGCAATAGTATTAATATATTATTTAAACTCGTCGCAATAGTATTTATATTTCCTTATTTAAACTCGTCGCTATAGCATTTATATTTCATTATTTAACAATAAATAAACTCACTGCTCACTTCTAACTTCAAATTTTGAACAAAAATGCATTAAAAAATGCAAAATTACAAAATAAAAAAAAATGAGTGATGTTGTATTTAGAAAACTTTCTTCTAGTACATTTTTAAAAACTTTCTTTATTTTTTACTTTCTAGATTAAATAATAAAGCCGTAACAGTTACGTTATTTTTTTTTTTTATTTTTTATCTTTTATTCGATATTAATTGCTATTTTTCAAATTTACCACATTCACTTATTCTTATGTAAATTATTCAGACTTTAAAACAATAAGAAATAATAACTATCTGAACAGTTTCACGTACTAATAATCTTCTTATATATATATATAGGTTGCTTTATAGCTTTTTTTTGCTAATTAAAAAATTAAAAACATTTTATTAATATTCCTTATTGAAGGTCATGTGTAATTACATTTCAATAATGTAGCAGAGAAGTATGCATGATATTATTTTTCAAATATAATAGTACATAAAGTAGTTATTGAAATTTAAATATCTGATTCTTTATTGAATGCATCAGCGCAAGTAATAATAAAATAAATTCACATTGAAACAATTGCATTTAAAGCCTAATAGAATAATCATGTATACTTCATTTATATGTGAAAAGGATTCAAAAATTAATTTTTTCTCGTGATCTATGAAATATGCACTTTTTGAAGGAAAAAATTATCTACATTTGCAATGAAAACTTCTTTAGATTATTTTGCATTTTTTTTTTCATTTCATGTAGTATAATTTACTTTATTATTCACAGCTAAAATATTCTAAAAATTTTTTAATTGTTTTTTTTAATACTTGTTGTCATTTTTATCAAGATAATCTAAATTATCACTTCAAGTGCTTTTCTTTTTATTTATTATATTAATCTGGGAATACAGTCTAAATTTATGCATATTATAATTATATTTATTGTAACTAAAAAAATTTTATAGAGTTCTAAATATAAACCATCAGTCAAAAATATCGCATATTTACAAAAACAAATAAAAAAGTGACATGTGACAGAAATTAAAATAAAAATACAAATTACAGCATTGAAACAAGAATATAAAAGAAAAATAAAGAAATAAATAAAAGAAAAAAATTTCAATAGTCTACAATATTTACGAATTCCATCAATGCATGCGTTATAGTTTTCTTTTTCTAATAGTTATGGATCATTAATTTTTAGAAGAATTTTAAACTCAACAATAAAGTATTGTTTTATATAAATAGATGGTTCTCTTTTTTATCAAGGTTATTTTAATAATTTGATGTAAAAACTTAACAATGTGAAAAGATCAATTTTCACTTCTATTGTTTTGAGAATTTTGTAAAACATAAATTTTATATTATTCATTACTATTAATGTAATAAAATTACAATTACATTAAATAGTCTCAGATTTTTGTTAATGTATTTTTTATAGGAGTAAAATAAAAAAAAAATAAATAAATAAACTTTAAAGGTTTCTCAGTGTTTTGTTGTTCTTTCTTTTTTTTTAAATTTTTTGCATATTTGAATTTAAGCACTGAACATACTAAACGCTTTTATTTTATTTTGAAGAAAACATTTTTTTCTTATTTTCTTTTAAAAAAGAATAAACAAATAAATAAAAAGATAAATCTCTCGTTAGCCATTTATTGTTTGATGATTTATTTGATCTTGAAACATAGCAGTTATTGTTAAATAACATATTCCAAACATTAAAATTTCACATATTCTATTTTTGAGACTTACACATTAAAAAATAATGAATAAAAAAGATTTAATTTTTCATTTTAACATAGATAATTTGATCTAATAAACTCTTTTTTCCGAATTTTAACTTCAAATTTCTTCACTCAATCAATTTGAATAAAATTACATCTTTTATTACCTCTTTTCATCAGAAAAAGGTAACCGGATTTTATATCATTGAATTTGTGTACATAGATATTTAACTATTATTCTTAGGAAACGTGTCCAAAATATTCAATTTTATTTTTTTATCATTTGTTTACTAATATCATTCTAATTTATTTCATCTATTTTTTATTATCTATTTCATATATTTTTTATCATTCTATTTATTATAAAGGTAAAATTATAGATGAGTTCAGCATTCTGTGTTATGCATCAATTTTATTTTGTATTTCTTATGAATTAAACTTTTTAAAGGTGAATGTTCTTTGCAAGGCGAAAATAAAAATCCAGTGGCGAAAAAGGAATTGAAAAATATTCACTTCCGTCTACACTTTTAGGTCTTTATCTTTTGACCTTTCCTTGTTTCTTTCGGGTAATAGGAGATAAAATAGTTCTTTCAACGCCTTGAATCTTATTCTGTTGATGCTTGGTGTGGTGGAGCTTTACTTCCTTATGAAGGATTGATTAAATCTCTCTCTACTACAAATTTTCCAATTTATCACCTCTCAAACCCCGAGCCAGTCACAAAAAGAACTGGACAACAGATGAGCTTTCATAACATAACGCTAAACAATAGCAAGGTCTACACGAATCAAGAACTATGACGCTCATGACCGTTCGTTACTTGTAGACGGGTTCAAGGTCTCAGTGCTATCCCGGGACTGAGTTCTGGGTTTTCTTCCGGGATGTAAACCGGTCTGGCTACCTTTTCTTAGCGGTCAGATGAAGTTTTGAGCGCGACCCGTATATTTGGCCCCTGGCTCACTACAAATTATAATGAATTTTAAATGATGTTCCATCTGCTGTCTTGAGCTAGCCTCATCAACAGTTTCAAGCCACGAACAGATCTGGAATATCCAGGGAGAGAGATAAATAGGTTTGATAATTAATGGGATCATTTATGGAAAGAAACTGGATAGATTTTTGAATACAACTGATACATGATATGAATATCAAGTATTCAAGATAAATTGATTGAGTACATATCTCCTTCGGGCTATTGTGTGCGTAATAGTCCTCCATCGTGTTTTGATTTGGATAATCAAAGAGACTATATTCAAACAAGTTTTGGACTTTAAATTTGTTTTTATTTTTTTTTTTGGTTCATACAAATGCATAATAATCCGTTTGTTTCGGGATTATTTTGTCATTGATGATCACATATCTGATGTCCTATTTTTATGCAGATTTATACGGTGCAATCTTTAATACTTGTTTTCGTCTCTCTCTTCCTTTTTTTTATTTCTTTTTAGTAAAAACCCAAAGGCACGAATAAAATTGCGCACGTTTCCATAGGTACTCATTAATAAAAAAACACTTTCATGATTTTGTCCCAGGTATTGTTTTTATATGCATAACATTAATAAATCTATATTAAAATAATAGCAAATTTAATCACATTAAAATAAAATTGTACGCAGGCTAGATGGTTAAAAATTTAGGTAAATTAGAAATTTTGCTAATATTTAGAACATTTTGATACATTTTTCAAGCACAAATATCAATAGTATCTTCAATATATAAGGACAGATATATAAGTAAAAGATTTTGTTTTTCGTATTTTTATGTACTCAGTATTAAAATTGTGAAATAAACGAAAAAAAGGAATAAAACAGAACTCGAAAACGAAACTTAGCATCTAGTTTAAGAACCGTGCATGTGTAAGTCTTAAGAGGCAAAATCAGGAAGTAAAAGTTTTCTATTGTAATCTAATTAAAGTGGTGCACATTAATTTGCAATATAACAAATTAAAAGACATAAATTATAAAAGTCGGCTGATAGGAAATTCAAAATAATATGCTGTCTAAAACAATAAAAAACAACCTGTAAATAAAAGTTTTTAAGCTATTTTCTTTCATCACAGGATTTAATTTGGAGAAATATAAAATTTAATTTAAGTATGAAACAGCTTGATAACTTCAATAAAGTATTTAATAAAATAAAATGTAATTACTTATTATTATTCAGAAATTATATTATATTTGTCTTATTATATCACTGACTTTTACATATATTTCACCGTTCTGATTTGTTTTGGGCAGTTTGTTAATTCTGTGAAAATGATCATACATTTAAATTTGAATATAATGTAACAAAACTTATTAGAATTTAATTTCCGACATACCTTCAATAAAAATTGATATTTATTTATGAACTAACAAAACTTTAATAATAAAGACTACTTTTTTTTTTTAATTCTAATTTTTTCCTTAAAGAATTCATAGAAAATCTTCTAATAGAAATGTGAAGTAATTTAGAAAACAGAGACATTGGGAAAATTCTTCTTATCGAAGATTATATTATAAAAAATAAATTTTCTATTTAAACTATTAATATAAATTTGAGAAATTAAAAACATTATTCATAAAAACTACTTAAAAATAAAAATGAATATAATAAGCTCAAAAATTAAGCTTATATTGTTCAATTTTTGCATATTTTAAGATTTTTGTGTAAATAAATTCTGTAATTTCAAATTTTGAGTTTTCCATTTCATACACTATAAAGAAACTTACCTTTTTTATGTTATTCACTTTTTACAAAGAAGTGCTATTAATAGACAGTTTTGATAATAATGGAGATTTTAGACAGATTACTTGGGTATACAAAAAATACGTTTCCAAAAAAAAAAAAAATTCAGTGATCCTTCTATAAAAGTTCAGCTCGCTTGTAATACATTTAAAATTTTTATATTTTCTTATATCTCTGAAAAGTAACTCAGTATAATATTTGCATTATTGCATTTATTAGAAGATGCTTCTTCTTTTTGGACTATGCAGTGCAAGAAGAAGAAAAAATGATGCGAAAAAATAATAAAATCTTTTTAATACAAATTTTTTTCTGAAACACATTTTGTTCAGTTAAATTTAAAGACATAGTGCACATACATTAGACATCATTGCAAATCCCAAGTGCAATAAAATTTTACAATTTTTGCTTTTGTAATTTTGTGTGTTAAAATTATATGATTTGAAATAGTCTAGGGGTTTGCTGAAAAATAACATTATTCATCTTTATGTGCATTTGAAAAGGAATCTTTTATTTGATTATTCGTCATTGCAGTAAACTATCGCTTATAAATAAAGATATTAATTTTCAGTAATAAGTTGTATTATAAATTTTATGCTTCAATTTTTATATACTAAAAAATGTTGATGTCAAATAATATTTTTTCTGATTAAAGGACATCAAATTAAACAGGAATAAAGTTCTTGGAATAATTAATTCACATGAAAAAGACAAAATGAGCCTTCATGAAAAAATATTATGCAGTGCCGTAATTATCTTATTAAAGTGCTGTAATTATCTTATTAAAAAAGTTATTTTCAAATGCCTTTTCCCTATCTTTTGTATTTCTATTATGATTTTAGAATTATTTTTAGAAATTTAATATTTTATAAAATGTTTATTTAAGTTAAAATGCATAAATCTATAAAATTGAAATTTGGATATTTATTTGCTATTTAATAGAAATTATAATTATAAATATAAAAAAATATAAATATTTTATTTATTATTACTGGTTCACACTAGTGAGGAAATACTAACAGTAATAAAACATCGAGCTTTATGTATTTTTTAAGATCAGAATAGGTTTTCAAAGAAAAATTTAAACCTAATAAATAGTTCCCCCCCCCCACTTCATAATTATCTTTTTTTATAATTTACATATGAAGAGAAGGAAGAAAAAACAAGTGTGAATTTCTTGCTTTTTGAAACTATTGGAAATAGAAGTTTTGAAAACAGTAAATACTTATATTCCACTTCTCTAAATGCATGCTGTTCTTTTTTATTTTTTAAATATTAATTAAAGCATTATTTAATTTAATATTAAGATTAATATACTATGTCGTTATAACTTATTAAAAGATAGTGGCATTAGTTTCTCTTCCATTGTTAATTTAGCAACGGATTTTTATACTATCTTTATATACATATGCTATTTTGTAGTAAATGCTTTATGAAAATTAAGAATTAAAACAAATTATGTTTATTTCATACAGTATTGAATAAAAAAATTTCCAAAATGTTTTCGTAATTTTTTAAACATATTGCATGGGGTTTAATATCCTAAGTATTAAGTAAAAACTTTTTCTTAAATGTTTATATATCTCTTTTGCAATAAAATGTCGATTGGCAGATTGATTTATTTAGAAGAAACTATATTATTTATATTGTAATAGTCAAGCAAAAAAAAAAAAAAAAAAAGGTTTGTTTCTTATTTACATTTTTCAAAAAAACCATATTATTGTGACCTATTGTAATCTAGACAGTTATTAGATATTGCATTGCAGAAATCAATTATAAATTTATTGTCTGACAACTGGAATCAACCAAAATGTAATGGATTTTCTGATTGAAAAATTTGTAGTTAAAATAAAAGATTTTAAAACAACATACCATCGATAGGAAACTTACGTCACTTTAACTTTTAAGAACTAAATCAGAACAGAACTGAAACTTTATTGTACAGTATTTTCTACCAATTACATGACATAACTTTTTTTTTTTGTTGTACCTTTTCTTTCTGTGCATAAAGTTCATTTCCATAAGGTTAAAGTGCACAGAAAAATCAGCTTAGGAAGTTCAAGGAGATACTTAAAGAAAAATACTACAGTACAAGATGAATGTAAATAATGGGCCACGAACATCAAACATTAGATAAAATCTTCAGAGGGGTAGTATCAGCCAAAAACAAGTGGCAGAGCAAGCAAATCCCCTTCTAACCAGCGGATTTGATCTTCCCCCAGCCCCAAGACACTTGGACCGGTCACATGACCGATTCGTTTGGGACAAGGGGGAGGGATCTGATTCTCATCCTATATAAGAAAGCAGCTTCATCTCGTCGAGCTCTGATACTCTTCAAGTTCCGGTGACTAAAAAAACCAGTCACCATCCCAACAGCCAAGTTCAAGGCAACCATTGCATTGACCTTATTTCTTGACAAGCAAAGCTCATTCGAGACCGGATCGAGTAAGTGCATCTTTCCCTCTTTTTTCGAGTTAAGTTGTTTTTTCTACATGCTTTTCTGTGTTTTTCAAAACTGTTCCGCTCTCAATTATTGCAAAAACCACAATAAATAGAGTTTAACGTTAAAAATAGATCACTGAAATCAGAGTTCGCTTTCAGCATTGGTTTTTATTCAACTAAGCATTAGTGCATGTCTGATACGGTTTCAGATTGTATAGCTTTTTTTTATCGGGTTTAATTTGAAGATAAAAAGGAAATGCATTAATTAAACGATTGGATGTTTATGCAAAGTTTGTTTAATTTTTAAAAATGTTGTTTTTTCTGATTTAGATTCTAATTTCGTTAAGCAAATCTTTGGAAGTGTGAAAAGTTTCATTAAAAGCTTTATTTGTTTGATGCTTTTTAGAAGGTTTTACATGCGCAAACCACAAAGCTATTCATTGAAAATATTATATGTTACGTATTTATTCTTAGTTGAAAAAACGTATTTGCAGATTTTCTTTTTTAAAAATTGTTGCATAGCAGATTTTTAATTTATATCCATTTTAGAGCAGGAATTTTGAAGTTCTTTATTATATGTTATTTACATATCAATCATATTTTGAAGTACCTCTGAAATACTTTGTTTGTTATTAAAAAAAGAATATATTTCGTCACATATATATAATTCTGAAAAGATTACAACATACTTTTTGTTAATTATAAATCTTGGAAGTAGAAAAATAGAAAATGATGATTTCTCAGACCTAAATTCTATAACTTGTTTTTAAAAATAATTTAGCTTGTTAAAGATTCCATTGTTATCATAAAAACATAAATTTTTGAGTGAAAACTTCAAATATATATATATATATATATATATATATTAATATTTTAGATAGAAAAACAGAGCGTTTGTGAAATAAAAAATTCTGTAATTTCTCAAATTATAATTATAAACGATTATTATATTTGTATACGATTAAGAGAGAATATTATTTTATTTTGATTAAAATTTAAAAACTCAATAAAAATTAAATATAGGTGAATAAGTTTGTGAATAATCGAAAGAGCGCTTTGATTTTATGCCGTAAATTATATTTGACTTATTATCTTTCTTTACGAAATAATAATTCTGAAATTTGATTCTGAAAAAAATTCAAAATATTCCTTTGGTGGAAAATTATATAGCGTAAAGAATTAATTAAGTATCACTCATTAAAACGATAGGTCATAATAAGATAGAATGATAAATTGACACTAAGATGTTGCAATATACATAAGGAAAACTGCATTAATAGTTTTATGATCACCAAAATATAACACATGTGTCCTGCTGTCTCAGATGTCAGGAAAAGTTATCTAAAGAACTACACCAAATTCAATAAAATTGATACCGCGTGCTTTGCGTTGTGAAATAGATTCAGGTGACACTTGCATGCCATGAGGTTTCACATGTCAAAATTTTAGAACAAGGTTGCTTTTTTAAAGGAAAAGCAACTCTTCCATTTTAAAAAGATACACATTTTGCTCTTGAATACAACGAGGTAGCTTTCCAAAAATGTTATTACAGAAATTTAGATTCCCAAAAAATGCTTCTGGTTTCTTTTTGGTGGATCTATTTGCATTGACATTTTATTTCAAATTTCTGTACTCATAGAAATATTATTGGATTTCTTGGAAATTTTATTTCAATTTTATTTGTCAAGAATCAGAAATTCAATTTAAATATTTTTAGTCATATAAATAGAAGGGAAATGAAGTTGTAATATTTATCACAAAGAAAATTTCATACTAAAAAGCATAAGGGCGGATATTGTATACTAGGTTTAAAAGTTCTTTAAATATACAAATAAATAAATAAGTTTGACATGTGTTTTACAGAAAAATATTTCATGTTTATGTTTTTATGTTCAAAATTAAGCGAAGTAATTTTATATTTTTTATTTTTTATTTTGACGTAATTTATTTTTTGATTGAAGTAATTTTTCTTTGCATCATAATACTACCGTTTTAAAAAAGAATGGTAAGTTCATTTCCTTGAGTAATTAAGTCTTATAAATAAAATCAAATAACTAAAAACATTTACATTATTCTCTTCCATTATCTACAAACATTTTGACTTAAAATTATCTATCAGAAGCTGAGTTTTGTTTAAAATGAATTATATATTTTTATTCCATAATTTTGTAAAAAAATTAAAATTTATGAAAAATAATTAATGGTTTATGTTATAAATATGAATAAGAATTCTGAATTCAGAAAATCAGAAGA
This sequence comes from Caerostris extrusa, assembly GCA_021605095.1. Lineage (NCBI taxonomy): Eukaryota > Metazoa > Arthropoda > Arachnida > Araneae > Araneidae > Caerostris > Caerostris extrusa. Next base: position 24,621 of record BPLR01012396.1, read on the forward strand.
AACCAAAAGTATTTAACTATTTTTTTTTTCAAATTTAATATTAATGATTGTTTATTATATTATTTTCTTTTGATTGTGTTACTCTGAAATAAAAGAGATAATTTTAAGATTAATTTAATTAAAAGATTTAATTTTAATCACACTTATTGTAAACTCATGAATTAGAATTAGTTTATGAATAAAGATGATTTGATATTTTCTAATCTTTTAATTTTGTTATTAACTAAGAAATTCTTATAATTCCTTTTTTTCATCGAAAGATAAATTCTTTTTTTTTAATTTATTAAATTTAATCAACCAAAATACATATAATCAATCGACATACGTCATACATATACATATATATATCAACCAATATATATATATTTAAGAAAACGAATAATACATTGGTTTATTCAAGATTTGTGGTAATTTACAGAAACAAATTATTTTAAACGATTTTGTGAAACTTTGAAATAAAGATAAATATACTTACAAATATTAAGATATCGTATTATTTAATTAATCAATCCCCTTATTATTGCTGCAAGTTCTTTTAAGTTAAGTATAAGTAATATGTTTTTATACTTTTAGAAGTGTAATGGGACTATCTTTTCGAGCATTATTAGTGGTAGCTATCCTTGTTTTGATTGGATCTCCGTGCCATGGACAGAGACCTGGTATAGGTAAGCGAGTCAATTCATTTTAATGGGCAGCTAAAGATAAAGCACTTTCCTAAATTTTATTTGTGAAATAATTTTAAAATCATAAATGGATCGTAATTTTAGATTTTATAATGTTTTGTCATGAGTTGCTATTTTTGTCGCTATCATTTCCAAATGTTATAAATATAATTACTAACATGCGCTTTTTTAATTTTTTTCGGATATTTATTTAATTTAATTTACAATTGAGTTTAGATTATTGATGAACAATTTATTCTAAGAATATTTATAAATTTTATTTAACTATTATCTATCAAACTATTTTTTTCCCAGAAATTCATTCTAAATTCATTTTCTTTCATATAATATAAATTTTAAACAGGTTTCCTTTTTTTTACCTATGTTATTCATATTGGTTAAACGATTTATCAATAATAGCTGATAATTAATTTTTCTAGTTTCATTCTAACTTATTCTTATTTTTTTCAAAATTTATTTATACTGTAAGTAGGCGAATAGGAAAGACCAAGAAACTTTTTAAAACAAGAAATTTTCAAAATTCGCGTTAAAATGACATGTTTATATGAAATTTTCGTTTATATGCATATGTATAGAACTTGTTCTTTTTCATCATTTGTTCTTTAATTGACAATCAAGACTGTTAAGTTGGAAATGAAATTATAAGTGCTAAAATATATAACAATGTAGTCTTATAAGAAAGGACTGTACAATATCTGTTACAATCCTGTGCAATATCTATAACAATCAAAAATTTTATAAAACTTAAAAAAACATTTAATAAAACAATAAATAATATTGATAATAAAATGTTATCTACCTTTAATCTTTTCTATCTTAATCCAAATTTTAATTATTTTTTTTAAAACTTCAATATAAGAATTTACCAATCACTAATCGGCATTTGGTTTTGAAATCGATGTTAAATTCAGCCTTGATTTTCTTCAATGCTTCAAACATGAAATCTCTAAGAAAAAAAAATTTCAGGAATGTATTTATTTTTCGATATCTTGAAATTTTAAAATAAATAATTTATATTTATTTCTCATTCTTTTAAATAATATTCAATTTAGACTTTTAGTGCAAAAATTTATATTTACTTAGCTTAATTGTGAGTGTTCTTTTTAAAATGTTGTCACATTGGGCTTCACTTAAAACTTTTTTTTATTAAAACTTTTCGATGTACTATTTTAACGTGCTTATTTACTCCGAATATGAAATTATGTATAATGAATAGTTTTAAACAGTATAAATGTATATGCAGTATAAACGCATAAATGTATAGACAACAAATAAACTATAAAATTTCTTAGAACTTTTTAATACTAATTAAAAACTCATTGTTTTTTTTGCATATTATATAGTAACTCAACTCATGCCAAGAAAATAATATAATAACGCCTTTATTTTAAATTGATTTTTCATCCTTCTTCAATATCTAGAACAGTAAAATTTCTTACTCGTTACTTTTTAATTCGTCATATCTATTATGTCTTTTGAATGTATGTCAACAATTATTTGTACATTATTATTTGTATGTCAATTACCCGTTTTGTTCTCCTTAATAATCTTTGAAAATATCCTTGTTTATATATTTTAATTGTATTTCAGATTAGGTCATCAGAGCATCATCACAGTGGAAAGATTTCCACATTTACTTTATGAATAAAATCGTTTCTATAAAATTATTTTACCACTTGAATCAAATAAATCAAATATGTGAATCCTAAATCGAAAGAAAATAATAGCGAACAGACACTATATTTATAGAAAGTAATAAAAAGAACAAAACGAAATAGGGAAAATAGAAAAGCAGAAATCTTTTTTTTTAATATAGAATTCATATCTGAAAGGTTTTGTGGAAAACACCCAAGTTACTATTTGGTGGTGTTTGGCTCTTTTCCAAATATCGCATGTAACTGTGTTTCTCCGAACACGCTATTTAATAGCTGGTCAGTAACCTCGTGGCTACTGGACGTGCTTAACATTAGAATTATTTAGATTCTTATTATGTGCAGTTATTTGGTTCAGCTTGAAGTACTACTGGAATTGTGTGGACTCTCATATATATTGATTTCTCAGCCATTAGTTCCTGAGGCGACTTTTCGGGTCAATAACAGTGTCGCTCATAGATCAAGCATTTTAAATGATTGATCAGACATTTCGATTCTGTACGATTACTATTAATGAATCATTTTTTTTTCTTAACTCAAAATGTCTTAATAATATTTTTCTACAATTGTTTTGAAAATGAGTGTGTGGGATAAAATTTTTGTAAATAATAAACAGCAAATCGTGATTAGTATTATAACTTATTTTTAAAATAATTAAGGCTTTGGACCCAAATTAAAGAATAAGCATTCGAAATATAAAAAAAATAAGGGTAAGCCATTGTACATCTTAAATTGAGGAACTAAATAAGTTAAAATAAAATGAGAACATTTTAAAGAAAATTTGTAACAGATCTTTAGATCTGATTAGGTCTTTTATTCAAATACTTGTATATCTTTAAAATTAAAAAAGTGCTTTTCAAATTTACCATGACAAAATATAAAAAAAAAAAGTAAGGCTGAAAATTTCAATACCAAAACTGCATTCAAAACATAAAACATATTTAGACAAAGAAGAAATTCAAAGGTATTATATAAAAAAATTAATATACGAATATGATTCAAAGGTGCAAACAATTATTATTTTATGAAAAACTAATTGTAGTGTTTTTATTAAGTAATTAACTATTTAAAGAAATATTTTTTTATATGATTTTTAAGCTTGTTTTCTTTTTTAAAAGACATGAAAATTAATCAAATAAATTGTAAAATAATTTATATAGTTAAAAAATGTGCAAATAAAATTATATATATATGTGTATGTTTTTTTGGTTGCAATAAATTATTCCCTTGCATCCCTTTTTGGTTTGTTTAGTTTTTTTGGTTGCTTTTTCAAGTGTTGTAATGAATAAACTATATATTCCCGTATATTATTTTTTTATTAATATTTACTCGTTAAAATTGCATTTTAAATTGATATTTTCAAGTATTTTAAAACAGAGTTATGCGAATATCGTATTGTTATGCGCATATGGTATTAGATGATGTACCCAGTCACTCTTATGTGATTATCATTTTATGTTCCTATTCTTTAAAGCTTTGTAATGGTTTTGACCTGACATGTCATAAATGCAATAATTTATTTTTCTCTTTGTTAGGAAGCATTTTTGAAGCGTTTCGACCCACAAATGCAGCTTGTACAGGAGATTCCGGAGATAAGGGGGAAGCTGCCTCAGCAGCAGAGATTGTGCTGAGAGAGGAGGTCACAGCATTGGAGTGTGCGCCAACGGACTTGCTCAATGTTGTTACTGTAAGTGGCGCCATCTATAATAGACATCTATAACTACTATTACTTTCAGAAAAAAAAGCTTCTCTTGAAATACCTAACTACAGTACAACCACAAAGTTGAAAATTTAACTGCAAATATTCTTTTAAATCCTTTAAAAATATGTTCCATTTAAATTGGAAATACAGTGAATTAGGGAACACCTTTCAGATTTATTATAAAATAAAAGTATTATAGATTTTAAATAAGAATAAAACATTTATAAGATAGAGATAAATTAAAACAATTGATTTCTGAGAAAAATTTCTGCATGTTTAAAATAAATAGCTTTTAACTCTAAACTTAACATTTTTTTTTAACTCTTACTATAATTTTATATCTTAGAAAAGCAAATCAATAATTTCGTTAACAGTTCGGTTGTATTTAAGATAAAGCATTTTTTAAAAACTATTTTATACTAGCATTATGAAATGATAAAGCAAGAGATAATATAAAATTTCTTTACTAAATTATTCATTTTATAATAATTGTCAAACCTAAAATCATCTTTTATTAAAGAATTATATCACTCTTTAAAATCTAAAATTGAAATATTTAATCCTTGCGTTTTCACGAGGAATTAAATATCTTTCATAAAGCTTGACTCATTAAAATAATACAATATTCTTTATTTCAGTCAAATTCACTTGCGGTGGGGTAACGAGTAGAAACGAGACTGTCTTCGTGAATCCAAGTTATCCACAAGGCGAAAATGGTACTGACACTTGTCAAGTAACCGTGGAAAAACAGCCCAATGTGTGCCAACTCAGACTCGACTTTGAAGAATTCAGTCTTGCCCAACCTGATATTCTGGGTCTCTGCACAAAAGATTCATTTATGGTTAGAACAACAGTTGGTGAAAGATTGCCCATTCTTTGCGGAGAGAACCGTGGACAACACTGTAAGCTCTTTTAAATATATATAAAAAAATCAAAGTATAAAAGTATATAATTAAGTAGTAGCTAGATTGTTAAAATCATAAAATTTATCTTCTACGTAGAATTTTTTGCCATACAGACATATAGTATTCTAAATTTTCTTATGCAATAAAAAAGAATTCGAATATAATGTTTCTATTTTTTATTCTCATAGTATACATTGACATGGGTCGTGGTTCAGGCAATCCTGTAGTTTTGAGTGTAGTAAGCAATGGGGATAGAATGACTCGAAAGTGGAAAATTAAGATTTCTATGGTGGAATGTAACAGCATGGATATGGGTAAGATAGATAGATATTTTTAGTATTTTCCAATTTATAATATTTTATTTGTTTCAGTAGTCTTATTGGTGGAATGCTTTCATTAATTCTTTACAACCCTGTAATTTTCTTAGCTCCTCCGGGATGTCTGCAGTACTACCGAAGCCCAAGTGAGACTGTACGAAGCTTCAATTTTGGAAATACCATTGATGGTCGAGTGAGATACTTGAGCAACCTTCGTTACACTGTGTGTCTCAGAGTAGAAGAAAACTTTGCTCCATTAAGTGGGAAACTGAGAAGCCCGATTCTTTCAGTTGGGGTCTTCCCGAAGATGCTGGGGCATCCGGAAGTGCTTGCAATGATGACGATTTCGTCACAATTGACCAAGGATCCCTTGATGGGTATGGAGCAGGAGAAGATAGATTCTGCGGAACAAGCTTGCTGGATAGAAACACTGTGATATGTAAGTAATAAAATCTTCAGCATATATGAATGTGGGAATTCTGATTGATGTAAAAATTAAATATATGCATCATTTGCAACAGAAAGAGGAATTTTAAGATCTCAAATAATTCAGATTTAAGGCAAATATACCCAACAAATGAAGAGATTTAGTAGTTGTAGCATTTTTCAATGTATATATTAGGTAACTCAATCTTGTTCTAATTGTAATGTTTTAAAAATAGACAATTGGAACAAGGATAGGAGCGTCAATTTTAATAGCATTACTTCACTATTTTTAATTAAAGACAATTTAGAATTGGAGACTCGTATTAATAAAACTGAGAATCTTTTAATGCTTACAAATCTAAATAATTTTGTATAATGGTATAACAAGTTTTCTAAAGAGAATGCAGGAAATATCTCCTTACCATATTCGCAATACAATTATTTCCTTAATAAATTTATTTATAATAATCATCGAAGAGATAAGTAATTGCTCTTGAGAAAATGCAACTGACGCAAATGGTATTAATACATTGAGGATAAAGACATATGTTTTATTAAAAATATACTTGCATTTTTTAAGTGTACGGGAACAATTTTATTGCAGGTAAAATTTAAAGAAACATGTCATTGTTTTTCAATGTTATATTTATTTAAATATTATGAAATAAAATATTTTGTACCGCTTTTATTTGGGATAAATAAAAAAAAATTGCTGCATTGGATAAATTTCAATAACACTTTAATTTCATGCTAACGTATAAATTTTCAAATAATCTATAGTAATAAGCAATCATTTTTAATTACACTTTAAGACAAGAAAAGAAAAACACCACTTTAAGAAGGAGTTATCCAAATATGATCTAAAATCGACAGTTGTAATGTATTTATAGGAAAAGAAAGGAATAAAATTTTAGAGGAATCGATCATTTTATTCGGGGATCCAGAAACATATAATGAGCTAATCAATGTGGTGTTACACAAAAACTAATTGACCAGGAAAGTGTTTTAAAAACACGAATGCAATCAGAAGAAAGGATTGCATTATAATGTAAGACATCATCTTGTATAAATATAAGCCGAAAGAGCCATGAAAGGAAAAACAATACAACAGGGCGTAAAATATCATTAACATACCACTGAGGTACAAGGATTACTATGGGGAAAGGGATTACTACTGAGCCATAGCCTAGAGCCTATAAGCCAGAGCTTAGCTATCGAATTGAATTGCTCTCTAGAACATAATTCTCAGCTGCCAGATTATGTTGCGATGACAGTCAGATTAGTTACTATATCACTGCTGCCATAGGCATCTCCAAATATGCCTTCCCTGATCATGGTGCTCAATTCAAAGCTGGACTTATGGCTGAAAACAATTTAGCTCCAGTAAAATAATTCCCAGGTGAAAAGAGCTAGGAACCACAGATTCGCTAACAGCGATTTTATACTTTGTTTCCTTTAAACCAAAACAACGCCCTCTCTCAAATGGTAGCATATGCTCATACATGAGACATTAGTATAACCATGAGAATATGCCAGCATGACGGATTGATAGAATTAAAGTAAGTCGACGAAATTAAATTCAAATGTTAATTTTGTCCTAGAATTTGAATATCTCCTCTTTTACATACAACCCAGATGCTCAGTTGCGATAATTTGAAGCATCAGCAAATTGTTCATTGGCTCCCATATTGAATCATTTGCATGTTAGATTAGAATATACCGTGTATTTTTTCTGTGTTAAAATGTATGACCGCTACCATTGTAGTACATTGTTTGATTAAATTATAAAAATATCTAAAACTTTTATTAGTACTACTAAATAACTACTTTTATAATTACTTTTTAAAAACATATTATAATTAACTGAAACTATACATATTGCGGGAATGTAGTAAATAATAAACAATTTATAAAAATTATTAAGTACTTTAAATTTAGAATAAGTCTATAATGATGGAGTAAAACACTTTTTTATTGGATCTTAAATAAAATGTCAACTACAGTATACTTTGGGAAATATACATTGATAACATGCTTCAAATCAAATTGATAACTCTTGATTCTATTAAGTTTTGAAAACCTTTCTAGGAAATACTTATTGTATAGATAATGTGTTTAATAAATTTAACTTTTTTTTTCAGCTCGCAGCAAGCCATTTTTATTAAAAATACGCAGTAACAGCAATGCAAGAGAAAATGCCGAAGCTTCTCAAAACGGCTTTTCTTTGAGATATATTCAATTGCCATGCATGATATGAGCTGGACTCATATATAAGTAAGTTAATAACATTTTTATTGAATGGGTGAAAATTATAATAAATGTTCTAAATGCTAAAAGATTTATTAAATGTTTCTTTCTAAATAGTTAAAAAGTTTAGGATTATCGAAATGTTTATTTGAATTTTGATATACCTTTTGCAGTTTTTGTTAAACTGCAATTTTAGTGCGCTTTTTTTATCCTTTGCTATTGCATAAATTAACGTGTCTGCGTTTCAGTTAATAACAGTTAATTAATTGACATAATTTGTAACAATATGTATGATAATAACCAATAATTTTTTGACATTTATTATGTGAAAAATAAAATTAGTCATTGATAAGATTATTTAACTGGAAGAAAAAAAAAAAAGATATTAAATTAATAAATAATTCCATTATTAGTAATCAGATTGTATTTAATTATGAATGTTAATTCTTCTGAAATTTTGTTGAGGTTTATATATTTCGCTTATGTGTTACGGTAATTTTTTTTTTTTTATGCTATTAAAAGGGTATATTCGTACATATAAAATAATTACGAGAAATGCTGTTGAACGGATTTGGAAATTAAAATTTGATTTACTTTCATTGAAATATATTTGCATTGTATATTGGTTAGCTTCATCCTTATTTAATAACAGATTTAATTTAATAGAAAATGGATGAATATTTGTTTTTAATTTCTGTTTGTGCACTTTAAAATGTTTCTGGTTTTAAAACATTCTAAATGTCAATAATGACATCTTCCAGATAGCAAAAAAATTATAAAACATGAAACAACTTTTGGTAAAATAAAGAAATATCTCAAATAATTTCATTCAATTTGTAAAAAGTCTAATTTAAATTAGATATCATACATAATAATACAAGAATAATTTTTTTTCTACAATTATAAATTTAATTTCTGAATTGCTAATAAAGTGTGAATATTATAAATAGTTATAAAAACCTTATAATCAGTTTTTAATTTCTGTTAAAATTGAAAAAAAAAAACATAATTAAGAACTGAAATCTATAGTGGAATATAACAGTCACATTGAATGAATTAGATTAATATTTACAGGCATAAGCTATTTCCAATTTTGACCTTTCTCTTTTTTTTCTAAAATTAATTAATGAGCCAATTAAATTAAATGAATCAATGAATGCTGGTTAATATAAATGAATAAATAATTAAATTTCAATAACTTTTATCCACACCTCACCTCTGTCCCCAGGACTATGTAGTTACCAATTAAAAAGGTAAAGTTGGAAAAATAATAATAATAATAATAAAAAGAAAAGTTTTCAATTACAGAATTACATGAGTGCAATGAATTATAATACATAAAAAGAAAATACGCTACGGTATTACGTAACAAACCTTAGCATAAGTGAAACAAGAAGTATAGTTTTCAACAACAAGAATTTATATACATCGGGAAAAAAAGAGTTAGATTAGTTAGATTATTTTGAAAACAAAATAAAAGTTGCTTCATAATGAATTACTATTAGAAATATATTGGATCTTCTCCTTCATTGGTGCAACAACCCCATGGTGGGCCAAGGCCGTCTGTCAACTTGCAAATTTCGAGACAGGAGATGTCTTCTTTTTACGGAGTAGGGTTGTCAGTCCTAGACCGGGACCTACGATTAAGTAGATTCCGAGCCACTACAAACATCCATTGCGCCGCCTAGACTCGAATCCTGTGGCACAGAGCGCCAGAACGCTATTCACTCATCCGTCAGGTCCCATCATGTTTGAACACAACATTTATATCTGAACTGAAAAGTGTTGTCGTGGAAGGCAATAACCGCTTTCTTCAATATTGTTGATGAACTATCAATAAATATGTAGAACACAAGGTATATATATATATATATATGCAAAATGTTTTCTTGAAAAATAAACTCATATACCTGCAACTTATATTATAAAAAAATGAAATAAATGTAAATATTCATGTACTGTATATTAAAGAATTCATATTTAAATTACTTTATTGATTTAACTGTATTGACATGCACATATAATAAAACAATAAATAATAAAACTTATTATTTTTATTTCTTCTTTTAGAAGGCAGTATGGAAGAAAAAGAAAGATAAGACAGCACGTGTTTTTTAATATATATGTACGCGAAGAGAGTATTATATATAGACATATTTATTTACATATATGCTTATTTGTTTGTGTAGTTTGTAGAATGTGTCTTCTCTATATGTTATTTATTTATTTATCTCATCTCTATGAGTTCTTGCATCCTTTATGCCGCTGTATTCGAGACAATAAATTATTGAAATAAAATCTAATTTTTTTTTTTATCTTTTTTAAACTAAGTTTCTGATTTGTATATTTATTTTTTTTTCATTTCACACAAGTTTCATTTGTTTCCTTCAAAATTGTGTTCGATCCATTTTAAATGCTTTTATATACTATTCCTGTCTTTTAAAATTTATCGTTAAACATCATGAAATAAAACAATAACGGTTTAATTTTTTTATATATTTTGATATAAAATGCTGCAGTAAAATAATAATAAAGAACTATTTATCAATGAGTAAAACAAATATTCAAGTTGATGAAGAAAAATTTTGTTGAAGAGTTAGCAAGTTTTACTCTATCAGCTTTCACCAAAAATGTAATATAATACCCATTAAAGCATTTTTAAATGTAAAGCTTTCAGAAAGTGAACATAAAGTAGCAATACAAAAGAAAAGAATTAAATACTTGAATATATCTGTCGTCTGAAAACATTTTCTAAATGTTCCAGATGATTAATTAAAAATATTACTTCTGCTAAATAATAATAAAATATAATGATTAATGTAATTTTAAATGAATTGCTATTAATTAATACTTATTCGTTAATGCTGAGAAAATGTTCAAACCTTTAAAAAATTGATAATAATTTCAAAAGTTTCAGAGTAAAAGTTAATGAAGCGTTAATATTTTACGTCAAAATTCGTAAAAAGAAACAATTCATATTGCGTCAATTTCTTAAAGAAATATTTAACACTAATTACCAAAACATTTAAGAAGTATTAATTAAATTAATATACAACCCAACAAATTGCAATTAAATAAAGGAATTCTGTCATGATTTTTTTAAATGAACCAATAAAGTATTTTTAAGAAAGTATTGTTTGTAATTGATTTAATAATTCCTGTATACTTTGACTGAAGCACAATTATCATAAAAATTAACTTACAATTTCCTAGGTTGAAAAAATTTTATTTCGGGACATGATAATACTCTACGAAAAGAACAAAGTAGCATTAAAGTTTCTTTTCATTTTTAAACGAAGAGAAATAAAGTAATTGACGCATTTAATTTTAATTTTCTCATAACATTCATTTACTTGAAGAATACTGTAACTTGTAAGCAATTTTTCTTGCAAAATATTTGTTAAACAAACACTAGAATAATATATTTTGTAACAAAGAGTAATAATTACTTTATATATTTAAGAGTAAGATGCATTTATTGTAAATATTAAATTAAAGTTATTTGAATTAATACTATTAATATTTGATCATACTATAAAACTTGTTAAAAGTTTGAAAATAACCATATCATGAGTTTATCTGAACTAACGACATGGACATTATCAATTAGATGTATGCTAATAATTAAAAAAAGAATATGGACTTATAAAGATGATATGGACTTATTGATTTATAATATGGACTTAATAAAATACTTCATAAAATTAATTTTAATTGTAAAAACAAGGGTCTCATTTAAATCTAAAAATAAATTATGAACCTGAAATTATCAGTAAAACAATTATGAAAATAATAAAATTAAAGAATAGAAAACTGCCAGTAAGATTTTGAATAAGAAAGGAAAGTTTTTTAAAAAAATTTGTAATGCTTTAATAATGAATAAAAACAGATAAAATTAAGTGAATAAATCTTCATATTATAATCAAGAATGCTGCAGATAAATTAATTTAATACATTTCTTTCTTTACTCTTTCTGAAGCTTTATCATGATCAAACGAGGACTGTTTTCAGTAATACATTCATTAAAAGTTTTGTTTAGGACAGACACCATTAATTTTTTTCGATAAAATTAGAACAGCCACCATTGACCTACTAATTTTTTTATGAGTATTGAGAGATACGCTGTTTCGCCATTGATCAAAGGTTATTTAATCAAAACAGCGAGTCTCCCCAATAAACATATTGATCAGAACCATTTTCCTCCTGGTGAATCCTTATAAGAAAAAGCACAGTATACAGGGAAAGTAATCAATAAAACACTGCTGTGTAAGCAATTCTCTGAGGAAATTAAGGTAACACAGATAAAAAACAGAATCAACAGTGGTAAACTGAGATATACCTAGAACAAAAAGTTCCTGTTTAAGGTAATTACACCAGGGAGCAGTATTGCTAATTGTGTCCTGCATTAATCCGACATACCGACATCCGTGTTTTGGGGGGATAATTAAACTTAGATAATGTGTGTTTACAGCTAATGAGGCTAAATATATCTTCTTCGTAAGAAGCTCCTCTTTTTTTCTTTAACAATAACTATTATAAAATCATTTAACATATGCGCACTGCACTTTATTGAACTACAATGTTAATCCTTTGCTTCGCCTTTTGGTTTCATAATTTAGAAATTAAAAACTGCCTCAAGATTTCTTTTTAGTCAAGGTAAAATACTAAAAATCTTCATATTAAGCTTATTTTATTTCTTCTTGGAAATATCTAAAGAAAATTGTTTTAGAAACTCACAAAAATGTGTTGGCGATAAAGTTAAATTTTAAAAATAGAGTTTTAATATTTAATAAGTAGATGAAAATTGAAAATTTTGTGAGCATTACTGGCATTATTCCTAACCAACATTTTAGTGTTCAGCGATAAATTTCAAAATATACAAAGGATGAAATTAATGTTGAAATACATGTAGTGCGAAATTGTTGAAAATTGGATGTTTTAATTGCATTGAGTCAAGATGTTTTCTCTAAGAAAACACATTTAGGTAATTTAAAGCAATGTGTAACCAAAATGTAAATGTCTTGTTATAAGGACACATTTTTAGGACATTTTATTTTCTGTATTACATGCGTTACATTTAAAGTAATTAACTTACAGAGGATATTGATGATTGACTTACTGATAGTGATATCACTGTTAAATAAAAAATGAAATTCATAAAGATGAATTAATATGTTAGAAGAAAAGGATTATACATACCTTACATGCAAAGGGGAATGTGCAACTTTTTCTGTTATAAATTATTGAAAATTTACTATCTTTCAAGAATTTCATTTAAATATAAAAATTTCCAACAAAAGTGATTAAACATTTTACTTTAAATTGGGCGAAACGTTCAATTTTAGAATTGGAAATGAAGGACAATATTAATCAAAGTTTTATAATTTCACGTGACATTTTTTCATTGATTATTTAACATACTAATATAAATAAATTAGTCGTTATTTATTTTTAAAAAACTAATATATAAAAAAAAAGATAAAATTTTGATATAGTACATTTTTACCGTTTTAAAAGCAACAATTGACAATTATTATTAGAAATAAAAATCAAGAAATGTTTGGGGAATTACCTTAATCTATAATAAATCGTTATTCCTATTTTTTTTATAAACTATAAAAGAAATTTTAACCACTGGATTGATTTTAAGTTATTTTATCATTTAAAAGTATAATAAAAGAATTTACAGTAAATAATAACATTTTTGGGAGCATGTCATGCCTCTAAAAAACCAATTAAAATTATCTTGCTCATTGTCTTGATTTATATAATGGTTATTGATATTTATCAGAAAATAACAGATAGTTAATGTCATCTACCTTTAAAGAAGACACTTCGTTCCATCTATCGGAAGAAGACTGTTATGGATCTCTAATACTTTCAGGCATTTCATTTGAGATCCAATCCTTTACGAAAATATTGGTCTATAATACCAAATTAGTGAGAGTATAAAGCTGAAAATTGCAGAACACTAAGAAACAATTACTTAAATTTACAAGTACAATTTTCCTAATAACACTTAAATTAGCTTTTGCTCTGAATGATACTTAATTTTTTAATTAACATTTTTTTTTTTGCTATGTGATATTCTCATTTAGTTAAAAGAAGTTTTAAAAAATTTATTACATTCGTATGAAATTTGAAAGTGAAACCTCAAAGCTCTCATTTGAATTCAAAACAATTACTTCAATTTCAATAACACTGAAACAAAAAAGGAAACATTTTTGACATCAAATCTATAGCTGAAACTGTACCTTTTAAAGCTAAAAAATTTTATAAGAAGAAATATCAAAGTTAAAAATATTTAAAAACATAGAAACATAAGTTTGTTTGACTCAAAATAACTGAAATTTTTGCAAATAAATAATACTTCTTTTATGGTCACAATGCCAAACATTACACATTGGGCAATGATAAATTACAAACTGAGTAACGTGTCATGACTTACATGAATCTTTATTTTTACTACTAACTTACATTTACTAACCATCTTATTTTTTGTCATTATAATCTTATGTATCAGCTTTTTAAGACATTGGTAACTTTTCATATATTACAATTTTTAATTTATACCTTACTATTAACCATCGGTTGATTTTAAATCATTCTGAAATTTTATATGTGTTATAAGAATTTAACTTCTTTATCTCTGTCTGCAATCTAGACATATATAATATTTCATGGTTGATCTTAATCCATGCTTAAAACTAAAAATTACAGTTGCAAAAACACAACAAAAACAACAATTGTTAGTTGAACAATGTTAGTTTTACTCATTTAAAACTTATTCTTTTTCCTGAATTGTATGAAATTATTTCTCTATACTCTAAACAACCAGTAAGGAAAATATAAATCAGTAATAGGATTAATATCTGTAAAATTATCTAATTTCCATGTAGTAGATCTTGCAATGTTCTACAAGATATAAATCCTTGCTATAGTTTTAAAAAAATACTTAAATAATTACGTTTGGATTAATTGCAAAGTATTTTTTTTTTTAAATTCATCTTTAACTTGCAATTACTGAATTTCTTTGTACCTTCGTAATTTTTAATAAAAATCTACAGTATAAAATATCTCTTAAAATAAAACTCTTCTCTTAAAAATCAAATATTTTTTTGATGATATTTAAATGACACGAAATGTCTTATTTAAAGGTATGTGTTATAAATAGTCTGTTATTTGCTGATAAATATCAATAACCATTTTATAAAATAAGACAAAAAATGATGTTTAGGATTTTTCAAATCTTCAAAAATATTTTCGTGCATTTTGAAACCTTTTCTTCTATGTTTTCTCCAGCATTTCTCTAAAAACAATAAAACCAAAATTAATAAACTAATAACGATATTTATAGTCTATATATAAGATTTTTGAATTTGAAGCAAATTAATTACTAATAAAATTATATTAGAGGTTGTAAAAGATTTAAGTTAGGAACAAGTGAACATTACATAATGAAGGTAACGAGGAAACTATTTTTTTGTTCTAATGAAGAGGCGAGTCAATATTTGCCATGAAAGCCCTCCAGCTGTTTACAGTGTTACAAAAGACTCGACTTTTTCGGTATGTCAACAGTAATACCTATGGGATGAGAAAGAGGGGGAGATACCTTCCTGGATGTCAACATTAGAATCATGGAAAACGAAACAGCATGGTGGTAAATTCTTGTTAAACTCTTCAGCAGTTGCGTTGGTGTACAAAGTGTCGCAAAAACCCTTTAGCTGTTTACAGAGTTACACAAGAATCGACTTTCTGCATGTCAACAGTAATCCCTTGGTTTGAGAAAGGGGGCGTATACCTTTCTGGATGTAAATATTAGAATCATGAAAAAAATGATACAACGTGGTAGTAATTTTATGTTAAACTCTTCAGCAGTTACCTTGGTATACAAAGTGCCTTGAAAACCCTCTGGCTGTTTACTGCCTTAAAAAAGGATCGACTTTTCGGTATGTCAACAATAATCCCTATCGGATGAGAAGGCGGAAGATATCTTCCTGGATGTCAGAATTAGAATCATGGAAAAATGAAACAGCCTGGAAGTAATATCTTGTTAAACTCTTCAACTGTTGGGTTGGTATACAAAGTGGGTGATAAAATTTAATTAAATAATTTCTGAAATCTGCGTATTTAAAACTAATGATATCTTACTTTTCTAATATATTTAAATGTTAATAAATTCTTGTGTTCATTATTTATACTCCTTTTTAAAAATTTTATTTCATTACTATTTCAATTTTTTGATCAATCAATATTTGTTATTTTAAAGTGTTTATTTTTTTTCCAGTTCCTTTCTTAGAATCACGGGTTTTGTATTTTTTTTATATATCAGAAAATGCTGACAAAATCTAAATAAAAAATATCTTAAATAAATCTTACTTTTAAATATAAACTGAATGATTATTTATATAAAACTCTTAAACGATATATCTTTGAAAATTTGAAAAATATTTTTAAATTACATGTTAAGTAAAAGTGAAACTTTTACATTTTTATTAATATTGTTGGTATTGCCACCATCGGAAATTACAATGAATAATAAAAGCAGTAAACATACTATGTAGTTACTCCCATATTTATATCTAAAACCTTTTCGAATTAGAATTCCTTTAGAAGGACTTTATTTCTGTAGATTACATAAATATTTTAAAAACTTTTTTTAATAACGTTTCACTTATTTTGCAATATTTCAAAAGTGATTTAAACCACTTTTTAAAAACTACTTGATTTAAATGTTGTTTTTGGATCATTTATTACCAAAAAATATATATATTTCTCGGAAATTAATAATTATTTTACGAGCATCAGATGAATTGTTTTTCTTCATATCAATATTATATGAAAACAGAGATAACGATACACAGCTGAAGATTTACAAATTGTTGGAACTTTTGGTCCCAGATTAAAAATTATGAATTTTATATATTTGAGTTAAGAATATTGTTATAAGTAAAAACTAAATAATTTATTTATTTTTTTTAAAACATGAATTAACCTTATTTATACATCATGAGGCATGGAAATTTTCATGATTTATTTTTAAACATTTTAGATTTCTTTTTAACACGAAGTCCACTAAATTAAAATTTTTATTATTTATCAAGTAGCAATATGAAAAACAATTTCTATCTTTAAATTTTGTTAATTGGCATATGAAATGGAATGACTATATTTTATATTCAAATTTGTTTAGTTATGCAAAAGTTCTCTTTTTAGTGTATTAACATAAATAGAAATTTTTCACAGCAAGCTCAATAGGTTTTTTTAGCAAATAGGGCATTTTATGCTAAGTGAGTTTAAAATAATATCATTCTTTGACTTTATAAATAGCATATAAAATATTCAAGCGATCTATGAGTTTTAAAACTTTTTATGGGTTTTCTTTTTTTTTTTTTTTCATATTAAATAACAGATAAGGATATCTGTTAATGAAGCCTTCATTCTTATATGTTGACAGTGACATCTGAAGAAAGGCTTCATTTTTGTGCTAGATCTTTTATTTTTTCTCCTCTTCAAAACAGTAACTAAAAGGGTGATAATTAGTTTTATCGACTACTAAACAGTCACTTTACCTGTCATGTTTCAAAAGTTCTATTCCTTTTGTTTTTTATTGTCTATCTAATCGATATTTTCACTACTTCCAATGCTATGCTCAAAAGCTAAAGCAATTTATGATTGATAAAGTTGTAATAGAATATAAAATGTATCATCATTATGTTGCTTTTTTCAGATAAATGAAGTATGTATATCAATATTAAAATTTTTGTAGCATTTTTAATTATATTGTTATGTTTTTATTGGTAAACTTTCCACTTTTCCTTCTAAAAGAATAAAGTTTCATTGGACATCTAAATGATCCAGTGAAATTTATACTGATATTGATTATCAATAGGAAATTGTTAGTTTATAGCTATACAAAAACAGTTACAAGGACACATAAAAGATTCATTTTGGAATTAGAATGTAAAACATAACATATATTTTATTAAAAAAAATGGAATTTAGAATTTATGATTAAATAAAGTTATTATTTTTTCTCTTCAATAATGAATTGTTTTCGTAAGAATAAAATGACGTTTGAACTTATCAAATGCCACATAACACAAAGTTAAAATAATGTCTATGATTTACTTTTGACTTGTTTTTAACAATTGTATTTGTGTTAAAGTAACAAATTCCTTAATTTATGAATTTATTTGTGTATGAATTATCAGGAAATTCATGAGCTTAAATTCTTGGAATTTTAAAAGGGCCTAGAGTAGTTTAGTGGATAGTGCTTTCGATTTCTCAGACGGAGGGAGCTCTATTCAAAGGCCAAAAAAAAAGTTGCATAAACCTATCTGTCTGATAGAGTCAAGTGCTTGGTATCGTAAAAAAAAAAAGTCTTTAAAAATAACAATATTGATTCTTTGTAAATTGTTAAACAGGAATATGTTTATTTTAGCATATGCCATCTAGTTTTATGCCATCTATATTTCATCTAATTTACGTAATTGTAAATTTAATAAATTACGTAATTGTTAATTTTATTGATACGTAAATATTCTTGCGCCAGATCTTGTATCAGTCTAGTATCTTGCAAACAATCTTGTCTCAAGTGTTTAATGAAATGAAAATAATATTGTATCAAGTGTGTCTGTACATGTCTCTTTAATATAGTACTTGAAGGAATTTGCTGGTACAGAAATATCATTTACCACATTGCTACCACGCTATCCCACATTGCTAAATATCAATAAGTGATGTAATGTTATGACTGAAATCCAGTTTTTCACTTATTTTCAAACACGAAAAACAAATGCTTTTAAGGTAAATCATAATATAAACAAGGTATGTAAAAAGTAAATAAATTAGGGAAAAATCCTTCACCATTAATTATTTTTTTCTTTTTTTCCAAAATTAAAGCTAAAATACAGGAGGGCTAAGACTAAAATTTTTTCTTACTTTTTTCTGAAAATTTATTGTATTAAAGTTTCAGGGATGCTATGATAATGGGAGGGCTAAAATCATTTAATGAGTAAGATATTAGTAATGAATTGGATGGTATAATGACAATTTATTGTATGAAGAATTTATATTCCCATTCAGTAGAAGGTTTTCTCCATTTCTCTTAGGAAATTAATTTTTGTATTTTGATGAAAAAGTTTAAAGGCAAATCCTTTTTTTCCAGTTAGGTTTTATTGAAATTATATCTACTTATTAGTTTTAACTAATACGATATGTACACTCTAAGATACGATATATGTACCTTTTAAATATTGTAAATTCATTATAACATTCAGTAAAAAAAAATTTTTAAATCTCATGAGTAAATAAGTGCAATAAAAGGCACTGTCTTATTTATTCTCTGAAAATATTGAAACTCGGTGGTTTTTGGTAAAACCAATTCCTTGTAAATATATTATTTAATGAGTAATCGATAATAAAACCAAACAAGATGAAGGAGTTCCCGAGACAATAGAAACCAACCATAGTTAAGATCCACTTACTCTACTACTGAGATACAAACCATACATTTCATTTGGATGGTAAGAAGATAAATGAATAGCTTTCCCTCTTCCGGCATTAGAAGAAGAGAGGAACAACCAATTACCTTTCTATGGCTTTCCTTTTAGGTCAAGATATAGAAAAGAGAAGTAAACCCTCTTTTATCTTCAGCATCATCCATCGTCTGCCTCCATTTGGTTGTAATGTCATTGGCAAAAAGGTATTTTAATTCACTCAGTTTGATGAGGGTACATATCGTAATTGATCTGTTACAACACAAGGACATTGTAGTAACCCATATACAACGTCGTCGTAAAAATAAATACTAGAAAAATGACTTTTCAAAAAATGTTTTTTCTTTTTTCTTTTCTTCTTAAAAAATTATAGCAGTGACAACAAAATGTATGTTTGAAAATGTATAGAGATAGTTGTTAAAATCTATGATTCCGAATTGAGTAGAAAATGATTGGGTTCTTTCTAGTCACCTAAGCAATGTGAAAGGAGTTTCTAATGAACAGTAATGCTAGATTTTATGATGGTGACGAATATGTGCTAGCATGCTCTCTGCCTCTTTGGTACTATGCTATTGAAAAAGATATTAAAAAAATTATTTACTCACAATACTTTAAATTCCAATTTTGCGAAATTTGGAGTTTTGATTATATTTTAACGTTTTAGTCTCAATATTATATGGTTATAGTTAAATATTTGTTTGAATGCTATTATTTATTATGTATTTTTTTTTCGTGGCGATTTACAGTGGACTAGCTTTAATAAGCCTCTTTTAAATTATAAAAATGGCTAGTTAAATATATTTTTGATCATTTTAAGTTTTGATCATCAACATTTATGTAGTTATAAATCTCTGTATTAATTATTTTTGCGAGAAAAAAAGAAACAAAAAAAAAAAAAAAAAAAAAAGAAACAAGTGATGTCATAGGAAACAAAAATTTCAAATTTATCAAATATTTCATTTTAATTGATCAGAAAGTAACGACCCACATATTGTGGAATTCAATTTTTAAATTCTCCAGACTGTATCACAACTCGAAACTTTTAGTATAGTACAGTCATTCTGCAGTAAAGACAAAATGTGTAGGTAAAAATGTTAATTCTTATTAAATTAAATTTTCTTATTTTGGTGAAAACTTCAACTAAATACAGGATGCCAATTTCTATTAAAAATTTATCTGAACCTTGATAGCTTCTCATTTAAAGATTATTTTTAAAATTAATTTTTAATTCTGTAAAAGGTTTAATTCTGAAAATTTCATTCATTAAATTAAAAATAAGGCGGTCAAACTTTAATGCAAAGTAATGAAAAATCGTTATGTGTAAGAGAGAAATGGGCTTCATTATGATGGGCCCAAGTTATGTAATAATTATGTACTGTATTTTAAGTTACACATGACCAGACATCAAAAGTTACATAAAAATAAAAAGAGAAATGCGTCCGAAAAGAAAGACTTTCAACCACGCAAGACGATTCTTCATCACTACTGAGGAAGTTCAATCAGTATAAAGAGGGTGCTGCTGATGCTCTGCAGTAGGTGTTGCCAGATATATGAAAAGAACAATTATAGTAATCCATTTCCAGGAAATAAAAGATACCGAACTGGGGCTTTTTAAATCAGTAATAATGATGATATAGTTTGAAACAATCTTTAGAATTTTTCTTTCAATTGAATCAATCATTTTTGTTAAAAAAAAGGGTAATTGGTCAATAGCGGTAATTATTTTGGACTTTTTATTTTTGTAATTAATGATAAAAAGTTTCTTTTGAGCTAAATGTCCCAACGCGTACGAAACTAAAGAGTTTGGCAAAGTAAAGCATTGAGCAATTATTTTTATTTAAAAATAAAATATCTGTCAAATTGAACCATGAATTAAAAATAAATGTAATAAATTTTTTAATTTAAATTTATTGATTAACTAAATTCTTCTTAAAGAGAATTAAAGAGAATTAAATACATTTTACCCTTAGCAGAAGAAATCAATTATCTTCGACAACATTAAAAACGGATATATAAGCTGCTTTCGAATATCAGTAAAGTTGTAAAGCTATAATTCCTTCAAAATAGTAGTAATTTTTTACATTTTTAGCATATTTCTCGACTAAAAATTATGATATTATAGATAATCATTTTAATAACATAAATATTTCAATCCATTTTGAAATTGATGAATCGGTAAAAAATTAGTTAAGGTTAAGAATAAATAATAGAATAAACAAGATGGATAAATAAGGTTTATTTTAAAATTATCTAGAATTAATGGTACTAAAATATTTGGAATAATTTACAAATTTAATCAAGATTTATTAAGATTAAAAGATACTTTTTAATTTATTCGATTGTTTTTATTTAAAATGCATATTATTTCGACAGAAGCCTTTGTTAATTGTCTTATACTATTTTGTTTTCTCTGAAACTTCATACAGAACTTTATATTTCCTAATTTTATGAAAAACTTGGGTGAGATTATTATTACATTTGTGACAAACTGATGTTTTTACATAATTTGTACATCTATAAAAGTACCTTAGACAATGCACTTTTGACATTTTCAAATAAAACTAATGATATACGAATAAATTTATGTTCATAAAGAACGCAATAAGTCAGATAAAATTAATGCAAATACTCTTAATTCCTTCTTTGGGAAACATCTCCCTAACTGTGGTTAACAATAAGGAAGTAAATCTGTGAAGGTCCAGATTTATGCAAAAAGACATCTGGAGGAAACAAAAAAGATTACTTTGGTACATTTAAATTACCTCCAATGCACATTCTCAGATATCAGATTCTTAATTAAGAATCACCATAATGCGATTTTTATATTCAGCAACAAATAACCTCATTTTCATTTCCCCGTCTTATTTATTATTCTTTTCTTTAGTGATGATTATTCTTAGCTGCCTACTTTTCATTCCAGGCTGTATATTTAATTATAATATAAGATTATTTGAACCTACTTTATCTGAACCGAAATTTGATACCAGATTAAAAACTTCTTGGATGTATGCTTATCTTGGAAGTTTCGAATCGTGTTTCTTTTACTTTATTGTTTAGCAGAAAATTGCATATATCATCATGAGTAATATGAGAATCACGAACATTCATTAAAATTTGAAAGCACCGTACCGAAAGATAAATGTCTAAAAATAGTTACTTCTAAGAATTGATATGATAAAATATTTCGGTTGGAATTTAAATTAGAAAATTTTTTTAAAAGTGATAATTCAAAATCAAACAATGTTTTTAGTCAGTCCAAATCAAATAATATTTTTGTTGAAGAAAATATGTGATTGCAATATAAATATTTATGTAAATTTTGACTATTAAATGATCAGCAAAAAAGATTCTGTCAAAAATTCTTCAGATTCTCAAAAGATTCAGTGTTAAATTTAATTCACACGCCGTTATATTAAACAAAAAAGAATCATTTTGTGGAAATAATTTTCTTCCATTCTCAATTCGTCCAATTTGGCATTTCTTTATACATCTCCTTAAAAATTCAATCCTGTTTTTAATCAATTCCATTCGTAATGGATTTCATTTCATTTTCTAAATATGCTGTTTAGATACACTTAAAAAAAGTACATAATTTTTCGATCGGATTGTGTAAAATAAAATATGTGTAAAAGATAACAGCATAAGCTCAAATAAATTTTTAACTTTCTCGAAAATGTCCAGTACTTGAAAAAATTTCTTGTGCATATGTAATAATGACGAGAATAATTTAAAACAATCAAAAAATTTTCTTTCAAAACATTTTTCTTTTTTAGTATTCATTTAAGTAATATTATTAATTTTTTATATCCTAATTTTTTTTATCCCTAATTTTTTATATTTTTATATTCTGTACAAATGGGTTTTTTTTTTTTCTAAAAATGCTCTAATTGTACTCAAAAATATTTTTTTTTTCTAATAAAACGATCCGTAGAAAGTACCAAATCTTTATTTATAAACTAAATATCAATCCTTTCATTTATTTTATTTTAATCCTGCACAATTTTTGTTAATGACAAGAAGTTAACTTTTAAGTTTAAATGACAATTTTCTGTTAAAAGCCACTTGCTAAAATTCAAGAAGAGTATTTGTAAAGTCATCTCTAGAAATAATAAGCAAGTGTCACTAATAATTTGAGCATTCAGTGCATTAATAAAATAAAATAAAAAGTTTTTAATGTTTTAGTATAACAGCAAATTAGGTATGAAGAGGAAAAAGTTTTAGTTTAATCTATCCTCCGGATTACAAGAACTTGTTTCTATTCACAAATATGAAATTTGAGCGTTTGTTTGCAATAAATAATTAGCAATAATTAAATTAATAGCAGCAATCAATTCAACAAGAATAAATAAATTAATAATAATTAAATTAATTAACAGTAATACCACTAAAATTAGGATAAAGGTAAGTTATTTAATTTAAATTTAAAAAAAATTCTTTACTTTTTAATGATTTTCAATTTTATTTTCTAGATGACAATACAACATTTGGACAGCATTTCATCGAAATTTTACTATGTTTGGGCGTAGATAAATGCAATTTGCAAAGGATTCTTTCTTTGAGTTGTTATTTTCTAGAGAAATTATCTCTTCGACTGCTCAGAAAAAAATGAGAAACCTGTATAAACTGTCAAAACTTTAATCACAAAACGGCGAAAAAACCAAGCTCCTTTGGAGAACTTTTCAGCCAAAGTAATTGAAAGCGTGAGCTCAAATTAATTTTCCCAAGTCGCTTTCTTCACCAATCCCTGTGTATCAATTTAATAAAAGGTGCTTTTAAAAAGAAAATTGCAGAACTTCCCTTTATTCTTCCACCATAAAAGTCACCCCTTTCATTATCTTTCACAAGTACCACGAATCCTTTCAAGAACAGAAGCGCTTAGACGGTGCTTATCTAAACAAACTTAAATGAAATTTTGTTCGACAATTTTCCTTAATACCTTTCACCATCTAATTAGGCATTGGAGAATCTTCCTGAAACGAAGTTCAGTTACCTAAAACTGTTTACGGAAGAGAACTGTGCTCGGGTTCGATCGCTTGTTTTTTAATCGATCATCTAATTCCTGTTGCACGAGGAGACGCCCCAATTACTGATGCAAAAATGGTTTTATAAGCTCTTCTCCAATTATCT
The DNA here is from genome assembly GCA_021605095.1 of Caerostris extrusa. NCBI lineage: Eukaryota > Metazoa > Arthropoda > Arachnida > Araneae > Araneidae > Caerostris > Caerostris extrusa. Next base: position 49,181 of record BPLR01012396.1, read on the forward strand.
TCCTTTATATTTTCGTTTAATTCAGTGGACAAAAACATGTGACTCGGGTATTTTGTTCATACTTAATTCGTCTGAAGAAGCTTATTTTAAGAATAGGAAGGATTTGTCTTAAAATAGAGAGTATAGTTTAAATCATAGAATATCCACACCAATTTTCATTAAAAGTGCACAAGACTGTCTATTGTCAACCCTATTTTTTAAATATTTTGTCAGTAGTTAAATCGTTTAATACTTTTCAATAAATACCTTTTTTTTTATTTCAATCCTAATTAACTACATGTAAAAATGCTTTGTTTTATAATGCTATTAGACATTTATTTACCTTATAAAGCAATAAAGTTTTATAATACATTAAATAAGTTATTGGTTAATTATTTTCAGTGTTAAATTTAAATTGCTGACTATGACTATTGCTATTATGACATTAAAGACTATGTTTTTACACTAGGTTTCAATCTATTTTGAGTATAATTAGTTTGTATTAAATATATACTATTTAAAAGACTCCTTAATACACCTTACCCTAATCCTTGTGAAACAATTTTCTTATAGTCTAGATTTGAACATTTTCTGTTACTCATTAAATATTTAAATGAAAATTTTTAGTACTAAACAGTGTTAATGAACATCGTAGTGTTTAATATTAAAGATCTCTTATAATAAAATCAACAAATCAATACAAACTCAAATAAATTTCAATAAAATCTCAAATAATTGTTATAATTTTATTTTTAATAATGCTGCTAATTGAATTTATTTTGAAAATATTATTTTAAATGTTTGTATTTTTTATGCTGAAGACACTGAATGTAGTTTCTTCATGTTACACAGAAATGAATTATTTTTATTTGATACACTACAATTACTTAACTTAATTTTTAATGAATTTGTAATTTGAAATGAGCAGTTTATAATAAATTTATTGTTTATTACATCAATCAATCACTTAATATTGAATTAGCATTATGCTTAATTATTAAACTTTTATTGAATTTTTGTATATTAATAAATACAAAAATATTTCATCAACTAAATTGAACATGATAAAAGTTGTTTTTCAAATATCAAGCAACATTTATTAAAGAAATAAATATGTTATTACGCATATTAACTTCAAAATTGTGTTGAATTATAGAAATTGTTAATAAGTATGCAGTGATCGTAATATTACCACCAATGACCGTAACTGAACATATATAAAAATTACAAAGTATGATAATTAATGAAAAGAGATAATTTTTCCAAGCAATGCTGAAATTGCCTTTTATTCTACAGATTAATTCTCCTATAATATATTTACGAGAATAGAAAAAGCATGCAAATATTAAAAACATTTACAACTTTAATAAATTGTAAAACCCTGTACCAAGTTTTAAATAAAATATAAGTTCATAATCTATGTAAAATATCTCGCATTGAAAGACATTTATTTTTGTTATCATATTGTCTACAATGGATTTCGTAATATAGATAAACCATATTGAACCATATTTAATAGGAAATAATAATAATATAATGATTAATAAACCATATTTAAAAAGTGATATACATTGTTGAGTTAAATATTCATATTTTGATATTCTATTTATTATCTAAACCCATATCCGATTAAAAACAAAATGAATTATACTCATGATAATAGAAAGAAAAAGATATCACATACATATCACATTTATGCGCGATGCATATTCTTTCTGATTTCAAAATCATCACACATTCTATTCACATATATAATTTCCATATCTTTTAATTTGGTCTTCTTTGGGGACTAATACTAGAACTGGATCTACACGCATAGATAGAAGGAGAAGCTTTTCCATAATCATGAGGGGAACTTCCATTTCATTCGAGCTTATCTCTCTCTCTGAAACAGATATCTGAAATGTGTGCAGACAAAAGGCATTACTAATGATCGTCGAGGGAATATCTTAGTGAGCAGGTGGATTCATGAATACTCCTACTCGAAATTGACACTTGGGTAAATATTTGTTCGTTTCTCATTTCGGAATGATGCACGGCATTCCATTTCGAGATTGAGGAATATCCCATTCAAGGTTAAAATTTCTATATATGCGTGACGGGGAAAGTACTTTTGTTAAGAAAGATTAGAAACCTGCTTTGGTATATGGGGGAAAGTAAAAGATGTTCCTGTTGCATATTTTCTGGTAAACGATTGTTATAGAAAATGTTGCATAGAATGTAAATGTTTTATTTTGAGCGACTATGAAACTTCTAATATAGAATGAAAGGGTGTAATAGTTAACTTAGAAACATAAGCATAAACTTTCATTTTTTCCCTAAAATGTCAGTAGTTTCTTTCAGTATCGAGCTACAAAATATTTCCCATATTTCCTTCATAATTGTATTGAAGAATAGAAATTGTTAATAAGTATGTAGTGGTCGTAATAATACCACCAATGATTGTAACTGAAAATATATAAACATTACAAAAATATGATAATTAATGAAAAGAGATAATTTATCCGGGCATTACTGAATTACATAAATTGAGAAAAATAAGAAATATATTAAAATGCATTTTCTTATTTTATGTAATATTATTTATTATAATTTAACCTCAAGATGCTGTGATATTCTAATAGATATTTTGTCTTTATTTTGTTTGTGAAAAATAATTTATTCAATAAAAAACATTTATAATTTTTTTAACTTCAAGTTGAAATTGATATATTTCTTTTCTTGAAAACTTTTTGTAAATTATGTATGAAGATAAAGTTAAAGTTATCTTTATTTATTTATTTAAATAAAAATTAATAGAAAGGTTTGGATAGAGGAAGGTTTGTGTTATAATTTTCACATTGAATATCTTTCTAAAAATAATTTTTGTAAGTTATAATGTAATTCACTTAAAAAAAAAAAAAAATCGATTCACTTAAAAAAAAAAAATCGATGTTAAAAAAAAAAAGTTTTCCTCCATTTTAATTTTCTCCCTTACTCATAATTCAATATTTTTACAGTGAAAAGAAGAGAGAGAGTTAATAAATTCTTTGTGAATAATTCTTTGGTTGAATAGGTGTGAATTTTTCAAACACTGTTTGTTCTCTTGAAAAAATATAATGTTTAGATTTCTTTTATTGATTCAAAAAGCAATTTAAATTTTTTAAAGGTAATATTCGCCCACTCAACAACATCGACTTGTTTTAAAGAGTGAAAATCAAATGAAATTTCCTCGAAACCTGTTTTGAACTCTTTTTCATTAAAAAGATAAAAATGTCTTTTGCTTATGTCTTTTGCTTACATTTAAATTGTTGATTATGAGATTTGTAATTCCCTTTTGTTTTAAATATATTTTTTACTGTATTGTTAGTTAAAAAGTAATCATTATTTATATAAAATTGCAACGGTATTAATTAATAAGTATTTAATATTCCCAGTAAAAAAGTCAATTTAAATTTCATGAGTTATTAATGAAATAAGTAATCTGCTTTTTAATAATTTTCCTACTGTTAAGGATTAAAAATTCCTCATTTGGTTATTAAGAAATATTCCATTTTGGCTCGTAATTTGATAGTTGTCAAATAAAAGAAATAATCTAACATATATACGCGGTTGTGAAAAAATTCAGAAGTTTTCTTATATTTTATATTTAAAATTTAGAATTACTTACTAAAAGACTAATTATTAGAAAGCTTAATTCTTACAATAATTGAAATTTTATTTATCTATAATGATTATATATTATATTTGTTAATTTTTCAATCCTTTAAGATAATTTAATTTATATCGGTAGGAAAATATGAAAAAAAAATATATTACAATGTAAATGTATTTCAATGTATCTCGTTATTATTATTATTATCAATACACCTTATTTTTATTTATTAAAATAAAAAATATATTTAGTTTTAACAAATAGCATATTCAAATTCTGTTAAAAGAATTAATATAAAAATAATTCGATTTGACTTAGTATATATATAAAAGGAAACACGAATGCATGTCGATTGTTTTTAAAAGAGCATAAAGTATATTTATGAAAATTTAGAGGAAAATTAATCTATGAATATATAAAAGCGTTGTAATACAATTGTTATCGCAGAAATAAAAATATTTAAATATATTTAAAGAAACTGCTATTTCTACCAGTAAAAATTTGTTAGTATCAAAAATAATTGATATGTCAAATTGCAATGGTGTCAACAAGATATTTATAAAGAATTTCTATGAATAATTTGATTTGCCTAACATGACATGTTAATTTTAAAATCATACATTTATTTATAAACTTGTAAGGAAATGTATTGAAACTCTTAGAGTATTCAACATTTTTGTTTAACTTACAAAAAAATGCTTTATATGCTATCCATTCATCTTATTAAAAGGAATTTGTTGCATAAATTATGTATTGGAAAGGAGTTGACCTTTGAGTATTGAAAAAGTGAATGTACTTAAAATTAAGTGCTATTACCACAAAATTGAATATTTTGATACTATATGTAATTGTTAATATTTTTCAATACTTTCTTACTAACTTCCAACATATTCAATTTAGTTTCAGTATTGGTTTCTTTTATTTTCAACGAAATATTAACAAATGATTCACAGTATTATTTACAAATTATATATTCTTATTCATCAGATGACTTAATCTATATTTCTTTGTTGTTATAACTAAGAAAAAGCAAAAAAAATGCACACATATGCGATGAAAAGACAAGTGGAAATAGTTTTTCCAAACATTGAAAAATTTATAAAAAAGCTCGTCCTAGTCTAAACTATAAGTACATCTCACGTAAATTGAATATAGGTAATATAAACATAAAAGTGTACAAAATAATATCGTGAAAATTTTTTTCAAAAAATTAAGTAAAGAAAGTCATCAATTTAGGATATATTTTGCAATTTCTAGAAGAATATATATATATATATATATATATATAGTTACTAAAATACTTCTGTGTTAAAGACAGGCAAGAATTTTAATACCACAGAACACTACTTACATGTTATGCAAATAGTTCAATCAAAATAAAATATATATAACCTTACATTTTAAGGTAGTTTATATATTTAAAAATCAATTTGAAAATTAAACCAAAAAAAAAAAAAAAAAAAAATGACAGGAACATGAAAATTAAAAAAAATTAAAAATTTTAATTATTTCATGTTATTAGAGAGCTACATCAATAGCAAATCAATTTAAGTACATATAAATAAATAAAATACATAAACATATAAACAAAAATTAAAATTTTCTGAGAAATTATAATAATATTTATTATGAGTTTCAAATTCATTGCACTTTTATCAAATATTAAAACATACCTTTTGTATTATATTCAATATATCGTCAATAATTATCAGTTCTTTCAAAATTAGTGTAGAAAAATTAATCTTAGATACAAAAAAAAATGATGAAACCGAGGAAATAAAAACATATTGATTTTAAAAAAGGTTTATATGAGCCCAGCTTTTCAGTTTTTATGATATTCACAGTATTTTTAGATCGGTAATAAGTAATTTATCAAAATAATATTTTCTTTTTATTCATATGAGATCTTTCACTCAACTTAAAATAATTTTAAAACAAATCACATGAAAATCTATAAAATTCAGAAATATTTCAAAAATTAGAATGGAAAAAAGATTCCCTTAATTGAAAGATTCCCCAAAATTCCGGTCTGTCAACACACTGTAAAACTGTTTTTTACATTCATAAGATTAATATCGCAGGAAAGCATTTTATATTCATAGAATAAAAATATTCATTTAAAATTTTTGTCAAATTTACATTTTTGTGTCAATGTATAAAAGGAAATATTTTCATTAACATAGAAAAGAAAGATTTTTCTATTTGTATTTTAATACTTACTTCAAAAAATAAGCTACATCATTCGAAAGTTTTGGGAAGAAGTGTGATTTTTGGGACATGTAATTATTAAAGATTTTCAAATGTTTATAAAGTGGCATGGATAAATTTATTTATTAACTAATATGGATGATTTCGTTCTCTCTTAAAACAACTGAACAGGAACAGTTATTCTAATTTATATGAACATAAAGAGCATTATTCCTATATTTCATTTAAAAGAAACATAAAAAGGATTCAATAGTTTAAACAGCTTTTCATTAGTTTATAGTTTTTCATTATCTAGTAAATTTTTTTTACAGCTGAAATACTATTTACAATTATTATTTATAAATAATATTTTTATTATTACTACTTATAATTATTAATATATATTCAGCCCACTGTTTATTTGAAACCGTTTTAAGTCCTTGAAAAACCTATTACTTAAACACAGAATACATGAGAAAAGAAACAAGATAATTTCATTTTTATAAAGAACCAATCAAATGGCCTTTTACTTGTTCGTAATAAAAAATAATGTTAAACATAGATGCCTTACTAACAAAATAATAGAAAATTACAGAATGAGTTATTTACAATATTTTTACTCCTTTTACATACTTTTTTTCTTTTCGTTTCTGATTCATAGAAATAAATTAGCACAGTTTCAGCATTGGTTTTTTAGATGATAAGAATTTTAATTTAATTTATTGTTCAAAAGAATTTATTTGGAAAATCTTTTAATTGAATTGAGCATTTATATTTATGTAAATATACATAAATACATATTTCAACTTCAAGATACTTTCAAAATAAATGATCCATAAATTCATCATTAATAAAATTTTAAATTAATATTTATTTAAATTAATCGAATAGTATTCAGTAAAGAAAACTTTTAAACACAAGCCCAATTTTTGAAAACGCTTTTAAAAATATGAACCCTTTTAAAATTGAAACGCTTTTAAGAAACACTTTTTAAAATATCGTATCAACCTTTTACTGAAATTAAACAGTAGTACTTCAGATACTTTCTTTATGGAAGTACTTAAATTTAAGCGTAAATACAAAAATTTAATTTAAAAATAAAAGCCTGAAATAAAAATGAGACTGCTAATTTTAATATACTAGATCCTTTTAAGAGAAACAGAAAATAATACAGTAAACCCCTTTTATCAAAATTTCTCCCATAAATCATCGAGAAATAGCATTAGTGGTTTTATGACCTGAAATATTTTCATTAAAAATAGAGGGAAAATTTTCCAGAACTGCTGGAAAACTACATGTCTAAAAGCTTGGCAAGCTTTTATTCGAATAAGGTACCAGTTTCAAACTGGTAAAAAAAATGTAGCAGAAAACGAAAAAAATATGTTCAATCTCTTGAAAAATAGGGGGAAAAGGTATGCAAGAGTAGTGACCTCCGGCATGTTTGCTTAACCAAACAGCTCTGGTAATTTCCACTGGTGATAAAAAATAACATTTGGAAGGCGAAATAGTTTCTACTAACTTTTTTGCTATCCTGAACACATTCACAGTTGGTTTGCCATCAGTTTAAATACATACTTACCGGAATTGCATACATTACCTTTAGTGCTAAAGTTGCTAATATCGCTCTGTTATAAAATGTTATTTTTAATTTTTTACTTTTTAATGTAAAAAGTTTTGAGTCAAAATGGTGGAATAAAAGCAAGAAGTGGGAGAAATAAAATGACTTTAATTTTCTCAAAATGTCTTTTAATGCCAAAAGCGAAAATCGTAATTTAATACCACTATTCTCTTCGCTGAGGAGTATGGCTATTTAAAAATTTCAGTAAAAGTTTAATCCAGTTCAAAAGACAAAAAAAAAAAAGAACAAAAAAAAAAAAAAAAGACAAAAGAGACAAAAAACTTTTACAGGAATTAAAAAAAAAAATTAGATTTTGAGATATAAACTAGGATATGTAATTACCAACAATCTATGTTAATAGTTGAAGTCAATACTACTTGTTAACAGTTATTTTGACTTATGCATTTAGCCTTTTAAATATTTTTATTTCCAATCTAACCAAACATGTAGAAATTTCTATAATTTACATATTATAATTATTATTATGGTTCTGTTCTATCTGATTAAGGTCTAGCATGTTATCTGTCTTATTTCTGCTCAGTAATAGAGTGCATGCACCAGTTAGCATGATACAGGGCAAATTGAATTCATGACGGTTTTTTTTTTGTAGCAAACACTGCTATCAAAAACCAAGGAAACCTGATAGCGATTGTGACAGCTTGTTTATGTCTCTCGCATTTATAGTTGGACTGGTGGTGGCATGTTTCCATGTTTTCTTCCATACACATGAAAATGCTGAAGTGTTAGTGATAAAAAATTTTGTCGAAAGACAATAGTCTCTTCCCATCACTAGTCAGAAACTGTTCTTTTGATATTAATTTGGAAATACGTGGTGCATGGCGTAAAAAAATATTTACCATAGTTTTACAAATTTTCAATATTTCAATTTGAAATTGTCGAAACAAAAAACTAAATAACTAATATAATATACTATCATCTGGCTTTAAATATTTGTTAGCTCAGTTTTATGAATAGCAATAGTTTTTGAAAAATAACAGTAGTTTTTAAGCAGAAAATTTAAAAATTATCAACATCGTTAAATAAATTTAATAAAAAATGATAAAATACGTATAGATCAAAAATATTATTCTATTTACAAGGAATTTTTTATTTTCTGTTGGTGACATGAGAAATAAATGAAAAGAAGTATCATAGATTTTACATTTTTTTCTTTAATAAAACCTTATGTATACTTGTATAGTCATCGAATACAATTAACTTATAAAAACCAGAACTTTAAAGCTCTAAAACATTTAGAAACCAAGAAGTTTCGTCTAACTGATTGATTAGCTAGCATGTTCCATAAGGGAGATTATCTTCAAATATGAAAATGTATCTAAATTTTATAATTTCGTGAAACCAATAGAACTGAAAACAGAAATGCTGCTATTCGTTTATTTCAAGCTGTAAAATCATAAATATACACCATTAGAACAGTGGTTTCCGAACTTTTTGAACTCATGTTTTTTGTCATATCATGTCATGTTCTCTTTTTTTGGAGCTCATGTAAAAATAATTATAGGCCCACTATATAAAAATTTCTGAGAAATATATTATAACAGTTTAGTCAAATATTACAGAAACAAATAATGCCATAAAAAATAAAAGGAAAAACACTCCAAGTTTATTTATTCGTGTGTTTATGAGAAACACGAACCTGAAGTGTTCAAGCTATTTCTTCAATGTTTGGTCATTTATTTTGAAAGGCAAACTCTCATTACCTCATCAGTACAAAGAAGACTTTCTCTCTTTCTACATTTAATTGTGATGAGGGTAGAAAATCTAACTCACATAAATATGACTTTAAAAATTGTAGTAAAAGGTTCAAAACTTTTTTAGATATTGATAAGCATTCTGCTTTATAAGTATTCAAAAGGTTTCAAGAGACAATTATTTTTTAATCCTTTATTCCCGATCAGTCGATATAGCTACTAGTTCTTCTTCATTAATATTAAATGATCAACTCCATAACACAAAGACGGAGGAATTTTATAGGCTGTACTGAAAATTTTTTTAACAATGAAAATCACGTAGATACAAAAAGCTCATGATAGAAAACCATGGAAATAACCTCTTCTAGTTTCTCAGAAACCTTTGGCGCATTATCGTTGTTTGCAAACATTTTATGTGAATAAAAAGAATAAAAAGAATAAAAAAAAGCTATCAGAAAGTTTAGTTGTTTATAATGAAATTCATCTTTGAAGGGGAAAACTGACAAAAAAAGAGTAATTATATTTATTTTTGTATATGGACATATATTTCTCTGGAATACCAGACAGACCACACCTGGAAATCTTCTAGTGTGCACCCTTTGAAAACACTACATTAAGGAAAGTAAATTCATTTAAAGTTGTGGATAAGATAACATCAACACATGCAATATATTTATTTAATGGTCCCATATCTCTTGGGAAAAATAAAAATACATATTCTGCTTTTATAGACAGATACCCCAAATCATGTTAATATATATAATCTGTTCAGAAATAGATTATATCTAGAGACAAGATTTGTAAATAAAAGAGATAATATCGTTTCAAAAACATTTCGAAAACCTTGTTGAGCCGACACGAGATATCATAATTATACTCATGACCATGATGAAAGAAGAGAATTGTTTGAAAGAATCATTTTGTCTAGAAGTAGCTTTTGTATTGTTTTCTATACAACGATGACGTCAACAAACATAACAGAGAATGCATGATTCATAACAAAAGAAAAAAATTCATGATACCAGATGCTTCTTTTCATAATGAATGAAAGCACGTATTGCTATGCTATTCAGTAAATCATTCGTAATAATATATTATAAAGATAAAAGCATCTTGTACTTTTATGTAAATGGAGCATTTACTAATACGTAAAGTACAAGAAGTTTTATTTTTATAATATACTATATCATACTGTCATACTGTATACTATATCATATGGTCGTATTTATCATACTGTATTTTTCATAATACAGTATGATGATGTTATTGTTAATAATTATATAAATATTAAAAAATATGAATATTTTCAATATGAAAATTTTAATTCCCTTTTCATATTAAAAATGTTCCGATTTTAAATATCACAGGGTTCTTTTCTTTCAGATTTTCCCACAATTTGGGGTTTATCTGTTATATAATTTAAATTATACTTCATTAATAATACTTCATTTATACTTGCATTTTCAATCGTAAAGTTAATTTTGCTAATACTTAAATCCTATACATAATATAATTCATATTGTTAAGAAATGAAAAAGAAAAAGATAGAAAGATTTAAACAGCATAATAAATAAAAATAACACTGAAAATTTTGAAAATACTAACAATTTCTAAAATTTCTAATTTTTCAAGCTGAATTTAATAAACACAAATTAACTTATATGCAAACTATATCTGACAGTAAACCAAATAAAATTTTGTGATGTACTTCTTCCAATGAAAGCTTATACTATTTGATAAATGTACTAAAAACAAACCAAGATAGCATACAAATTTTTAAAAGTTAAATTTACCATATATAAATTAACAAATATACAAACTATATCTGACAGTAAACCAAATAAAATTTCGTGATATACTTCTTCAAATGATGGTTTAATAAAATTTGATAAATGTACTAAAAACAAACTAAGATTACATTAATGTGTTTATTACATCTAGTTTTTTTTGCTTGATGAATAATGCATCCCATTTAATATCCAAAAATGTAAAAATCCCTTTTACTAAATAGCGAAGAACTTTTCAAAGATGAGAGTGATTCTTTTGTTCGCAAACAGCATAAAAGCGGCGAAAGAAAAAAGAAACATCTAACAATTTAGCGTCGAAAACTCAATTGTGCTGCAAATAATGCATTCAAGTTTGATAAAAAATGCATAAATTTATTCGAAAATAATATTGTGAAAGTAATTTCTTTAGGAGAGAAAAAAAATGGAAAGTGAAGTTCCATTATTGTTACCTGTAAAAGCCAGGAATAAAATGAAGTGCTTAAGTGTAATGATCGACTTGAATCAAAATCCTATTCTGTGTGTGAAAAGTTGTTAAAGAAAAATAGCACTCAGGATGAAAATAGTGAGTTTAAATTTCTTGCCAGTATACTTCTTTAGTGCCGAATTCAGTTTTGAAATTTTGTTGAAATTAAGGTTTTCACTGTTATGGATTGGTACGCTTTTAATTAATTTAAATTTAATTAAAATAATTTTTAATAAATGAAAAGTATTATAAGTTTTGATAGTGAAGTGTTTTATGAAACAAAACCACTTCATTATTAATATTTTGTGCCAGAATCTACATTTAGTGGCATAAATTTATAATTTTAAATTAATGCTTTGTATTTTTCTTTTTAATTAATGCTTTGTGTTTTTGTTTTCAATTAATGCTTTGTACTTGTATCAAAATCCTAATCTTTGTGTGAAAAGTTTTATAAAGAAAATAGCACTGGGGGCTTAAATAGTGAGTTTAATTCCTTTCCTGTATACTTTTAGTGCGAATTCAGTTTGGAACTTTTGTAGAAATCAAGGTGTTCACTGTTATGATTTGGTATGTTTTGAATTAATTTAAAATTTAATTAAAATAATTTTTAACAAATGAAAAAGTGTTGTAATTTTTAACAATGAACTGTTTATGAAACAAAAACACTTCATTGTTAATATTTTAAGCCAGAATCCGCATTTAGAGGCAAAAATTATAATTTTAAATTAATACTTTGTACTTCATATTCAAATTATTAATGCATATTCATTTTTGTGATTTAATACAAATCAAGGTTTTCTTTTGTTTTACATTCGTAAAAGCTCTGCTTTTTAATACTATGATAAAAAAAAAAAAAAAAGATTAGCCATGTTCTTTATTATTTTATAGACCTATAAAATATAAATAGAACGTATGTTCTTGAGTTTTGAAACAATAAATATTGTGGCCATATATTTCCCTTTATAAAAAAAATGTCGAGTGATAAAAAGAATTAGTTAATGGACTCAAGAACCGATAGTGATGGAAAGACTTACGAGCAAAGTACTACTACTTTGAAGTACCGAAAATTACCTGGAAACAATGCTTAATGGAACCCATTACGGTAAGACGATACTTGAATTCTCATAATTCTCATGAAAGGTCTATTTATTAAGATGACGAAACTTTCGGAACAGAGGGGGTGATATCACAGAAAATAGGTAAAATAGTAATAAATATAATGCTGCTATTCCCACGCTGTTCTAGATATTAGAAGAAAGCATTTCTTGTTGGGAAACTTGTTTTCTTGTAAGTACAGAGAATACAATACTTTTCTAGACAATGCTCCAAACAATAATGCTTATTTAGGGTGACTTGTTATGTCCATATGAATAACAATGTTCTTGTTGATATATTGCTTAATGAATTGCTTAATACAGAATGAATTATTGCACTACTAAATGTTTTATTAGGGAAATTAATTCATTTTTTTAAAACATCTGATGTCTTATAGGATGTGATATTTTAACAATTATTCCCAATATTTGAATCATAGTCAAACTTTATACAGCTCTTTTTTGACATTTATTTACGGTATTTATACCCATCATTTATCTAGTATATTTGTCTACTTTATATATTATTTTCCTTTGAAAAATAATATTGATTGCTGCTATTATTTAGATAATTTCAGCTTTCAAATTCCTTTTTGAATATATAATTTACATATTATGACTTAAGAGAAAATATTGTCTTCTAGGTTATATTTTGATTATAGTAGCAAATAAAATAAAACAATTTTGTGTCTTGTAAAATATAATTATAAGCCAAATGACTTAAATTAATAAAACTTGACGTATAAATGTGAAGAATTTCGTAATAAAATCGTCAGAAAACGCAAAATGAGATCGTATAATGTAGTTAAGTTCGTATAAATTCCACTTAACTAGCTTATTAACATTGAGATCAATGCTATCACTTTTTTCACAAGAAACACTTAATTTATATATTGACAATCAATCGAAACATTGAAAATTTACCAATTATTCAGAATGTTATATAGAAAATGAAATTTAAATGGTTACCAAACTTGCCTCAAGATAAATTAGCAATTAAAAGAATGAAAATATTTATACAAAAATTTAGTGAAATAAATTGAAGAGACCAGGAATCTAGTTACTAAACACTTGAACTAATTTGAATAGATTTTGTACTCTTATTTGATTTTTCTACTCTTAAAAGAGAAGTTTAGACGCTTTGATGACAATAGCGTAAAGAGTTTCTTATTGTTTTGAACTTTCAGAAATAATAAGAATGCATCAAGATTAATTTGTTCTGAATGTAACAGAATTCTTGTTATTGTCAATTAAGAGGATTTTATTATAGATTTTCTCAAACTTTGGGAATGCAAAGGCAATTAAAATGTTATTTCCTTCAGGGTGACTTGAATAATTAGTTTTATTTTTTATTTTTTCGAGTACTAATTTAATTCACTTCTTGATATACTCATTGAATAATTCTCGGTAAATATACTGCAATATCAATTTGTATTGTTCATTTAATAATCAAATTACTTAATAAACTTTATAGATTTCTTTGAAGAAATTTTAAATTTTTCTAAGTTGATACCTATGATAACCGGCATGTGAAGAAAAATTAAGAAATTTCTCTTTCTTTAAAGTAAATTTTTCGTTATGATGCTTTTGTTAATAGAGTATTATTATTACTTTTGTTATTTAAACCAGTTAACTTAGTTTGTTTATTTGTTGTACTCAAAAGTAGAACTTTCATAAAATACAAACTAATATTTATCCTATTTCTTCGGCACACATTTCAACAATGACATAAATTGTGCTAATTGAATAGATTTTCTTAGAAAGTTTGCACTAGAAGATGTTTATAATTTACAGTAAAAACCTCAAAAAATCTCTAAATGATAAAAATCGTGATATAACCAAGATCTTTATCTAAATTTGTAAAGTCTTTAGCTAAATTTTTAACAGCGTTGATTCGAAATTTTAAAATGGGATTTGGATGTAAAAGATATACTTTTAATTAACAAAAAGTACACACAGAGAATTACTCCTAAAAGCTGTGTACATAATTTCAACCTATATTAATATTAAAAATGATAATTTTAAAGTGATCTTTTTGTTTTTTTTCCAAAAACAAAACACCGAAAAACTAGCTATATAAGAAGAAATTAAGCTGCTTAAGAAAAAATTTATTTATTATTTAGAATATTTTTTAAATTATTGTTTAAATAATTAAGTTGACATATCAGCAGCACCAATTGCATTAATTCTTGGATTGTTTTTAAGTTAATTGTTTTGGCTATGACTAAAATAATTAAAATTTCGTAAATAGAAGAATGTATCAATATATATCGTTGTATCGAATGTATCGTTATAAAATGGTATCAAAAAAATAAATAAATAAAATTAGAATAACTTTCCATAAGCATGTGAGAAGAAACCCTGCACGAATACATAGCGTTATAAATTTCTGAATGCATTTCAATAAATTTAACAACGCTTATTTGATGGCAAAAAAGAATTCTCAATCATCTTATCAATTATTTTCATATTTATTAATTAATTTGTTTTTATAAAGACAGAAATAATTACGCAGTTGCAAATAAACTAAACCTATTCGAATGAATTATTATGTCTAATGAATATAGGGTGGTGGTTAATATCCCAACAGAGATGTCGTCTCAAATGTCTTCTTTTAAGTAGGCGTTTTGCACTGGCCCAGACGGCTGCACTATTTCTGCAAATTGAACTGAAAGCTGTATTTCACCGAAAAACGATTTTATGAAACGATTTCTCCCAGGAGTATGGATATTGTCCTATCCCAGCTTCAACATACCTCGGCATTCATAATGACCTTATGACTCCTGTACTTTATTATGGGTGTGGTCAGAAGATTAAAAAACAAAGCCAATCACGGTGTACCAGTTCATATAATGGTTTATTTACATAATACGAATCAATAAAAAAATCGATTATAAACGATTTTTGTTCCCTAACTTTTTGTAATATTAAGCTTAATTTCATAAGAGAATTATTAATTTACAATTATTAACGGCGTTATATATTTTAATTTAATTAAGATATAATGTCACAGTTATTTTAATTAAAATAGCTATCCATATCAAGTGTTGGAACATTTAAACGATATTAAAAAAATATTAAATATTTTTCAGAAATATATTATTTCTAAATATAAAATTCAATATTTCTCACAGGTTAAGGAAAAAGTTTAAAGGTCCGTCATAAAACAAAACCATTTATTATTATCGTTGCTATGTATTAATTATAACATGTATTAAAACTATCTTTGTTGGCCAATATATTAATATTATATATTTTTGTCTCTTTATTGTATTGTATTGTATTATGTATTGTGTATCTTTTCTTTTGAATTTTAATCATTACTTTATATTCTGTTCTTATATTTTTTGGTATTTCGTTGAATTTAAATTTTATCTATTACAGTTTTATAAATCATTTTACTAAAAAAATAATTTTGAAACTTTAAAGAAATATTTTATTGAAATATAATTTATCTTACAATTTAATGTAAAATAAACGTGAAAGATAATTTAGAAGAGGATGCTGCAAGTAGTACATTTTACCACAAAGTTATTTTTAGCATTGAAGGCGAATAAAGTGAAGTACATGTATTTTAGAACAAATGAAAACTTACAAGGTAGAATCAAACAAAAAAAGATTGCAGAATACATAAGATAAAATAATATATCCAAATGGTATATTTTATGCTAAGAATAATCTACATTTCACAGTAATAACAAATACATATTTTTATCATCTGTGCATTAAGTAAGAGTAATCTTTTATTCTTTATAATTGTAAATCTGCAGAAAATTCCTACTTTACATAAAAGAGATCATATTGCATAAAGTAACAACGTACGTAAC